>JARHVA010010502.1:0-162087 GCA_037957365.1 Torreya grandis | reverse complement strand
TTAGTGGTATCCCTGAACTTAGTCCATGAAACACTTATGCAATCAACTAGTTTGCAATGGTTGTGTGAGCTAGCATTATCTTCAATTGATCTATTGTGGATTCAAGCTTATGATTAACTCCTATTTTTATTTGGTGCATCACTTTTTAGACTTATTAGGATCCCTTCCCCCTTTCTAACCCTTTTCCTATAGAAAAATTAGTTTAAGTGATCCATCAAGACGAAGTTATCCTTCTTCAGAGGTTCATACCCATCATAGATTACCCACAACCTAGGTTTATCCAAATATTATGGCTTAGTTAGAGGGAACTTGAAGAACTCTCTTTTTAGGGTGATGATTAATACCATAAAAGAGACTAAAAGGCATCACTTGATAACAAAAATTTCCCCATTGAGTGATAAATGATATCTTATATTAAACTTTAGGAGTGATTTTGATTTGATTTGTATCCTAAAAAACCATCCATGAGGGATAACATCTCATAACCCATAGTGGAGTCCATGATCATTTCTATAGTTATAAATGGAAAGTCATCCTTAGGACATGTTTTATTGATACCCCAAAAGTTAGTACAAATTCTAATTCCATCATGTGCTTGACCATAGGAACTCTGTGTGTGTGTGTGTGTGTGTGTGTGTGTGTGTGTGTGTGTGTGTGTGTGTGTGTGTGTGTGTGTTGTGTGTGTGTGTGTGTGTGTGTGTGTGTGTGTGTGCGCGTGTGTGTGTGCGTGTGTGTGTGCGTGTGTGTGCGTGTGTGTGTGTGTGGTGTGTGTGTGTGTGTGTGTGTGTGTGTGTGTGTGTGGTGTGTGTGTGTGTGTGTAGACAAAATAATTAATGGCACAAAATAAATTTGGCTTGTAAGATTTTTTTAATTCTTCCTTGATTAAAAGAGCCACCTTGGGGTGCATTGTACCAAGTTTTACTTGATTGGTTTGGAATTAGGATGAACTACTAAATGATACACTACCAAGGATGGATCAAGCCCTGACATGTCTAAATAACACCATGTGAAGACATCTATATACTCTTTAAGTAGCTCAATAAGAATTTGTTGTTCCTTGGGTGTAACAATTTCCCCAATTTGACTATTTAGGACTCTCTTATGATCCAATATTGCTTAAATAACCTCCTCGATGAGTGAGGGTGATTGGTCTTGAAATACATTGGGGTGATGATATATCTTGGATTTTTAAATCAAAATCATCAAGTATCTCTATCTCAAATTCTAAATAGAATTTTGATTAATTAGGAGTGAGTTAAAAGACATATAGGTTTGAAGAGGGATATTCATCTTCTTACTCTTCTTATTCAATTTGATTAAAGAACATTTGTTACTCTCCAAAGTAGGCAACTTCACTAAGATTAATAAAAACCCTTTATTATGTTCTCATGATGTCTATGTGCTCCCAAATATTCTATAACGACCTCATCACTTTAAAACACATCAAAATAAGGCTCATGTCTTTGATCCTAATCTATTAGGGTAGGGTAACTGATGGATATGTTGATGGTGGAGATGGTGGTGTCATGAAAGAGATTGGTGATAACAAGATCCTCATAAAGGCTATAAATGAAACCTATTTTGATTTTTTCATAAAAAATAACTCCTTACAAACTGAAGAAGGGTCCAAACTTATATTTCTTAGGTCGATGCTGAGAGGTTTTTACCCTAAAATAATATGTTTTGGGTGTTATTGAACCCCTATAGGTTCAATCCTATATTATTCATCTCTCCCTAGTATTTTCCCTTGTAATTTATATTTTGTAACATCCTTTTTAGTTTAGGGTAATTTTATGTATGGAATTCTAGGGCCTCATTCTCTAGAATAAGATGTGAATCATATGGCTCATCAAAGTATTCCTCTAAGAGTATGCATACACTAGTAAAGGCTATATACCCAAATTGATAAATGATGGGATTATATTTCCTCATAGATGGTGACCAATAGCTACATGGGGAGAGTGGTAAGTCTCTTATAGATAAAGTCTCATATTCATATTCTCCATAGCCTATGGAAGTGATATTGAGATGTGTAATGTTTGGGATATAGCTGAAGTAGGTGTTAGATCATCAGGGTGGACATATATTTTAGCTATTGGTTTAGGAGTGGACCTATGTGTGTTGGGGAAATAGTAAGTAGGATGAGATTGATCCATTTGATAGCTACAAAATTCCTCTATCTCACCTAGGATGGTAATCTCTATGCCTAAATAAGGGAATTTCAAACATTGATGAAGGGTGGAAGGAACTACTCACATTTCATGGATCCATGGATGGCCCATAAGTAGATTATATAGAATATCGATATCTAAAACATGAATTAATGTTTGATGGATGATGGGTCCCATAATAATAGGAAGATAAATGGTTCCTAATGGTGGAATTTCATTAACATCGTATGCCTTGATCATGATTAAATTTTGACTTAATGATGCCTATGAGTACCCCAACTTCTTTAGAAAGTCCAATTTGCATAAATTTCAAGAAGACCCTCTGTCTATGAGTACCCAAGGAATTTTGTGGTTGGGAATGTAAAATTCTATGAACATTGATTAATTATGATGTGGGTCAATAGGAGGCATGTCCTAGGTAGTGAAAGTGATTTTTTGTGAGGGAGCCAAATGACCCACCAATGCTTGAAATTGGATTATGTCAATATCTCTAAAATGATAACATTCATGATGTTTTAATACTTTATTAAGAATCTCCTAATGCATTGATGATGTTTTAAGAAGATACATAAGAGATATTTGGGTTGGAGTCTTCTCGATCTATTGGATTATGTCATATGGTTTATTAGAAGATAATAAAGATGCTTTTAGATACATTGACCTTTTCAGATGTTCAAGTGGATGGGTATTTTGGTGGTGCTCTAGGAATTATAATTTTTTTTTGTGTTATGTAGTTACTAAAAAGTTATGTATGTCCCAATTAATCTTAATAATGGTGGATGGTGATGGTGTGGGCACTTGGGGGATACAAATTTTTGATGGTATTGACATAATGGTATGGAATGTCATGGTAATTAGTTATGTTAGATGTGGAGGCTTGGCCCTAGTCCTTAGGTGGTTTTATTTTCCTATGATCATGTTTAAGAGATAGGTCTTGGTATATTCTAAGCTTTGATTCTTAGATTAGTTGGTCGGGATCTACCCTTATACTTCTATATTACCCTTTTCAATGAGATCATGGATATAATGTTTCAAATGCATACATTTTTTTTATTATCATTCCCATTAAATCTATGATATTGATAAATTTTTTCCTCATGATACCAATCTAGTTGGGATTTACTATCATCCAAAGGTTTTATTTCTAGGAGAGTGATCATATTTATAGCTATTAATTATTATAGGACCATTTATGTGGGTATCCCAAGACTAGTGAGAGGATTTTTTTCTATTTGGGGTTTAGGTTTCCCCATGGTACTCATATGGCAGAGATATTCTACTTATTAAGGGATGTTTTCTATACTATTTAAACATGTTGTTTATAATATGTGACTCCATCCCCCATGTCATTTTTATTCTTATTAAATATTTTAGGCTTACCTAAAAAGGTGTTATCTTGATTATGACTTTGTTCACTTTGGGTATACAATTTGATTACTCCTTTTTCAATGAGGGCCCTTTGCAATTTGGATCCCCTTCCTTATGATCTCATCAAAAGATTTTTCACATTATAGCTTTAATTGATATTTCAATTTAGTATTAAGGGTTGTCAATGAACATTTTTTCCAATTCCTTTTTTGGAACCATGCAATGAAATCGACTTGCAAGACTTCTCTAACATTATAGGAACAAGGCTAGGATTTCCCCATTTCTTTATTTAGTGTTATAAAATATATATGATAGATATATCATGATAAATATTGAAAGATAAGTGTCTCACAAATTTTTCTATCAACTCCCTGAAGCTAGATATGGACCCTTTGGGTAAATGTTAAAAACCATTCTAATGCAAACCCTGTGAGACTTTTTGGGAAAAGCTTGAGAAGATAAGCATCATCATAAGAAACCTCATGGGCATGATACATATAATTCTTGTGCATGATGTCAAGGATCCCATTTCCCTCTATATTTATCAAATTTTGGGATCTCAAAGTGTGGTGGGAAAGGTACTTGTAAGATGCTTGTGTCTAAAAGTGATGTGAAAAAATATTCATACTTGTACCTCATAGATTATGTATGAGGATCAATATTCTAAAGATTATCCTTCATTATCCTCCATTCTTGGGCAAAGGAGTGGTTCGTGAGAGGATTTGATGTTTAAGCTTGACTAGTTTGAGGTTTAGAATGATCAGGGTTGGTGTTTCTATAATGTTGCCTTAGGGAAGAGGGTATTTTATTTTAAGCTTTAAATTGTCAGGCAAGGGAATTAATTTTTTGGGTTAACTAGTCTAACTGATAATCCAAGGTGGTTCGTATCCTATTAACCTTAATGTGATTTTTTTGTATTGGTTCTTATTGTTCTTGTTCTTCAAGCTCTTACTTTTGATCCACAAGATTTTCCTCCTATTTCTCTTGGTTGGTATTATATACATGATGTGGAGTGTTGGGGCCTAGCAGATGAATGGATTAGATGTTGTAAAATATTTGGGTCAAAGTTATTAGGTAATGTTCCCCCCATTTTAATGACTTGGGATAGAATTTAATCATTATTTTCATAGATATATTGATCAAATTGAGCCCTAACCTCATCACTATGGAATAAGTCATTTGTAAATCTATCTTCCTCTCCAAGGGTATGCATGTCACTATGTGTGTCGTCATTATCACTATTTAGATCACCTAAACTTCCCAAGAAGTCATTTTCCTGAATGGATGCTTATCCCATTCTAAGAATCTAGGCATGGGTTTGGATTGGCATGATGAATGATGAGGGTGATGTACGAAGGGTGATTAGATGTGACATAAACATAGTATTATGGGAGATAAGGTGACTTTAGATAATAATTTTGTCTAAATACCAAAATTAAGAGTGGTTAAGAGAAATAATTTATACATGACTTGGACTTGGATCTGGGAGGATACAAATACTAAAATGACCAAATACTAACAAAAGAAACACCCTATAAGGATTCAATCTATCAAATAGATAGAGAGGATAAGATGACTAGATACCATTCACACTAGCAAGGTGATAATTAGATAGGTGTTAAATATGAAGAGGTACATTGATGAGATGATGGGTGTTAGACTCAAACCAAACAAGGTTGAAACATTAATAATGTTTAGTCAAGAATATGAGAGATGACTAAGATAGAGAATGATGGGTTACCACTAAAGTTTGATTTCAAGATAAATGTATATATCCAAAGGTGTGAATGGTGATATAAAAATGGTTGGATTTGAGGCTAATATGAGATTTGTCCTAAGAGTTTCTAGGTTTTCTATGAAAAAAATAGAATAGGATGACTTGGTTCACAAAAAATATGGGATTTTTTCACAACACATAAATAACATGAGCTTTAGCACAACACACAAATAACATGCTTAGTCACAAGACCTAATTTAGTCAACTGAATGGGTGTAGAATCTAATGTCTACACCATCTAATAGATTTTTAGGTGAGGTTATAGTTTGGTGACCTGTTATGGAATCAACTAAACTTTATTGACCCATCCTCACTTGACAGTCACTTGAGAGTTGATCTTGACTTTGATAAAAAATGTTTGTTATGGATGATAGGTCTTATGCTAGGTTTACATAAGGGTGTCTAAGGGAGTCCCCAAGATATGAAAATGTACATGGGGCCCAAATTCATATAAGGTGTTGTCTGATAATTTTTTTAGATAATTAAATCTTACCCTTCATGGATGACCTATATGGGGTCAACTAGTTAGCCTAATGACAATGGTCCCTGATATTTATACTCTACTAGAAGATAGAGTTTGGTTGAATGCATGGTGATGAAATATGCAACACCAAACCCTAATGGATAATCCCATGTATGGGGATGAATTCCATGTCACATTTTATCCTAGATGATATGGGTTAACAGATAAGGAAATAATATTAATTTACTTGATTAATTACCTATGTGAGTAAATTGAAAAGTGGACAAATAAGTCATACACAAACAAGATATATACAATTAGAAGATCAAAATTTTTTATTTAGGCAATCCTCCTATAACCACATGGGTTATAAAATCATATTTAGTGCCTTCACCTTGAAATTTTTGGCAAGAAAAAGGATCGGTATTTTGAAAATAAGCAAAATCCCCTATTTCCTACAAAAATGCAAAAAAACATAGTTAGAATTAATATCTCTTATAGAAACTAAAATATTTCTACTTTTATGAAAAATCGCTAATTTTAAGTCATGTTGTTGTAAAATAGAAGATAATTATGGTATTTAACCATACATACCCTGTAAAATCATAGAAAGTTAGATAAAATCATGACTTTTAACATAAAATTGCTAATTCGCAAGTAAAATATTGAAAAAAAAAAAAGGAACTTAACATTTTTTCACTTTTTAACTAGAATACAGGTTATGAGATTTTATTTACAAGTGATGCTTATAGATTACTATTGAAAAATATGAAATAAAAATATATAATATTTTAAACCCATTTAAAGATTAATGTAAGATTTAAGATAAAAGCTTAGAATGTAAAGATCAGATGGATATTAGTTATGACATGAATTTGCTTCAAAAAAATTCTAGAAGTTAAAGTGGACATAAAAACCTTAGTAGTATAGTTTTTTAACACCATTAGTCAAAATCACTATTTTATAGACAATGTCACTTATTTTATTACAAAATCGCTAATTCACGATCTGTGATATTGCATAAAGTGTCTAAAGGGTAAATATGGTAGCTTTATTTTTTATTTAAGTAAACCCTTTTATTTCCCTATCAGTATCAACATAAAAATAAAGTCTATTAGCAAAAAATGGCCTAATGCTTTAGATCTCTATCACTTAAATAAAATTGCAATTTTGTGTGAAAATAATGTGCAAGACCAATGCCTTCCATTTCCTGTAGATAAAAAATAATCATAGACAAATAGATACCAAGAAACAAATAGGTTAACAAGTGAGTTTTAATAGTTTTCAAAACTAAACATAAAATCATGACTTGCGAAGGTAATATCATTACTTTTAATGCAAAATCATGACTTTCAAGTGGAATTTTTGCATGTTGGAACCAAGAAATTTAGTGTTAACTAGACCTACTTTCCTACAAATAGAAGATCAATTCCTACACTTGATACATAAAAACAATTGAAAACTACCTATAAAATCTAAGAATTTATGCAAAAACTATCTAGTTATTTAAACAAATCCTACAAAAACATAAATATAAATACAAAATCATATATTTTAGTACAAAATCATAATTCATGAATTAGCGATATTGCATAAAATTCAAAACATGTTAAAAGGAAAACCGTTAGTAGTTAAGGTGGTGATTAGTGATAATATCTTAATTCAAGATAAAACCATAATTTTAATATCACTATTCATATGTCAAAATTGATGATTTCCTGTACGTGAAATTTTGGGCAATTTTGGAGCTTATTCTTTATCCAATCAAGCCTACAAGTCACCAAATTACTTCTAACAATAAAGGGGGTTAGATTAAATAGGATACTCCCACTGTGGTTTCCAATGTGTGATCATATTTTGAGTTATTTATAAATTTACTATATTTAGTAATAAAAACCCAATAACACAAACAACATCAAAAGAGGGGATAAAGGAACAATCAAACAATTAAAATAGAATTCTTACCATCCTTTTGTCACTTAGAACTCCTCTCTAGGATCTTCAAGTGGATTAGAATGCCAAAATAGTTGAGTATGGATTGCTTGACTTGAGCTTCAATGTGACTCAAATAACTTCTTTGGCTTGTTGAATTGCTTGACTAGAGTGTCAGGATGCCTAACAATGGCTGATTATAAGAGTATAATGGAGGCTAAGTTATTTCTAATTATTTCCAAGTTAGTTTGGCCATATCCCATGCATGGATTGTATAGGATGGTGGAGGAGAATTCAGGAAATTTTAAATTACTTAAAATCCTCTAGTTTAGAGACTTATAGAAATTTGGACGAGTTTCCCTAATTAGAGAGGTTTCTTGATTAGTTTATGAAATACCAGATGTTTAGGTGGGATTTAATGAGGTTTAGGATTAATAGGGGTGTAGAAAAGGCTAGGGTGATCAAGTAGCTATGGGGTAGGTGAATAAAAAGGAATTTTAAATTGACAAGCGGGCTAATGGGTAGATTAGTGGATAAGTAGGCTAGTTAGTAGGCTAATGGGGTAATTAATTGGTTATAAGGGTATGTAAGTTTTATGGGATGTAAGGAATATTATGTAGGAATTATGATATTAGTTAATTATCTAGGGCTATTATTATGGGTTAAATTAGCAGATTTAATGATATTATTAAGGAAAGTGGATTTAGGTGCATACAACTTCCATTATTCCTATTCAAACCCCTATTTGTGGCATTAAATAAAATAGTGGTAGTGCCCTTTGATGATGACCTTGCCATTTTTATCTCCTCATTTGAATTAAAAATACTAATCACTTACTTTGTAGGATGCTTATAAAATATTTTGGCATTTTGAAAACCATCTTGTATATATTTTGTAGACATCACTCTTAATTAATTAGTTAATAAATCTTTTTATTTGATTGAGTGTCAATTTACACTCCCAGCATTAGTTTACTAGTCATAGGCTTGTGGTTTTCCCAATTTGTTTGAGCATTATAGAAGACTAGTGTTATTTATAGCCTTATAGCCTACACACTCAAACCCATACATCTATTTGGCATATAATTTATATAATTTTCCAAATTATATTGACCATACCCTTAATCATCATTTCATCACCATCCTTATATACTTGTCTTGATCTCAATCCAATCATCCTTGTTCCTTCCATCTATTCCAATCTACCCTTAATCACATAATCATATATCCATCCCACCTAGAGCAAATAAATCTAATACTTGAGCTAGTCCTTCATTTTTATCCATATCATCCTATCACTATGTTCATGATTTATTCCACCACCCATCAGGTTTCCATATTTCCTCTCAATTAATAACCTATCGCTTTATTGGTTTCAATCTAGGGTCCAATCGTCCTCAATCCAAGGTCAAATCATAATAGTGTGTCCCACCTTATGGTATAAAGAGGCAACATACACTTCCCTATTCTCCTCAAATATATTGAGTTTGGTTCATTAACATTATTCAAACAAATGTGTTTTAGATTATATATACAAATATATAGTGCATACACATTTGTCCAATTATTTTTTAAAACATCAAGTATTTTTTAGGATTTATTCTTAAAATTTTATTTGCCACTTAGTGGGACACATTATTATACTTTTATCTTTAAGTCTTCCCTAATCTAGTCATCTTTCCTATTTATAACTAGCACCCATCTAGTTATCATCTTGCTAGTTTGAATCCAAGCACTAGTCAAATCTTTGTCCTTTTACTAATTTGAAAACAAGCATTTTTGATAGATTTTTAGTACTTATCATACTATTTTATTGAGATCTGACCTTGGTCTAATATCACAATCCATTTATTCTATTCCATCCTTATCCATCACTTGTAATTTAGACTTACTTTTACCAAAGACCGTACCAGATCCAAAAAAAATTCAATCCACTTACACATCAAACTATCATTTATCTACCATCTATCCTCCATCATGGATTTAGACCCAATTCTAGAAGATAAATACCTAGTTTCCAACAAAGATGAGTGTTTGTTGTGGCTATTGGATATGGGTTCCTGTCTTCCTGATGATTTTTATCCCATACACCTAAGATTACCCAAAAGACAAGTGTCTCATCAATCTTCATCCACATCCAATTCTTGTGACAATGAATCCCATTTTAATTCCCCATTGACTAATTTTATTCCTAGTCATGACATTCCTTTTCATACTATTAAATGGAATCCTAGATCACCAACCTCATCCAATAATAGTTCATCTCCTAAAATACCTCCTATGCCATGATCCCCCTAAATCTTAGCATTACGCTACCTCATGGAAATATCTAGTTTGGAATCAAATGACTCCACTAATAAATCCAACACTTCCAAATCTAATACGATAGATAATAAATATAATCCCCTATTTGTATCCATGGAAACCCTATTTTTGAAATTGGAGGTCATAGTCATGATCAAATATCCACAAACAAAACCTCTAGATTTATCCAAAAATAATCCCTCATGGTATAAAGTGGAACAATTTTTTCTATACCATAAATTCCCCAAACATTCTATTAATCAATGTTGTAATTTTAGAGAATATGTCCAAGCTTTTATTGATAATGATAACATTAAAATTAAGGTTAAATCTAATGCATCCACACTTGAGAGTGTGAAAAGATGGGTATGCCAAGAATCTTTTCCTACGTGTGATCAAGTTCCTTCCCTTATTAACCAATATCATGACCCTAATTTTGTCCATATCATAACCATCTATAATCAAACAATCCTTAAAACATATCTACATTGAATCTCCCATTTTCAAAAATCCATTAAACCTAAGGCATTCATTCATAAACCTAATGTGAGAAAGGTACTTGGGGACAAAAATTCCATCCAATAATCCCTATCTATGGTCACAATTAGGTTACCATATATCTCTAATATCACCTCATTAGCGTTATCTACATCTTTATCAGAGTTAGCATCAAAATGGTTATCTGCATCAGTATCATGTTCAGCACCATCATATGAGTCTAAATCCACGTCAAGATCTTCATACCTCATATATAATGAAAGTCATGTCAACACCTATCTCTATGAGTATTTATCTAGTTTGAATGTTGACTAGTCACACGTCATTTACCTTGATCCAAGATAGGATGATGAAGTCATAACAGAGTTCTTACAAGACTTATCAATCAAAGATCATTGAGGTGGATATGAATTAACTTCATATGATTATTCTATGAAGAGCCTTAGTGTTCCTTTCAATATTATTGAGGACACTTCCTCTAACATAAAATTTAGGTCTATGAAGATATTTTTCCCTATCACTCATTCATTATCACCAATCCATCCCTACCTTCATCTATCATTGGTCATTTTTCTCCTATCAATAATCACTACATCACTATCCTTAATGGGAATAAATAGGAACACATATCATTGGATTCCCATCAATATACAATATCATGTGCCAAATATATAATGAACCAAAATATTAATAAACTAATAAATTCAAATAGTCAATTTAGTTTTGATCCAAAAATAATCAATCAAAGACATGATAACTCTCATAATCATCCAAGTCAAAAAACATCATCCCCTATTTAAAATCTTCTTGATTTGTTAAGGGACTCAAAAAATAAAACTAATCATCATATATCAAGTCAAATATAAAATTACTCTAATGAATCCCAAATTCAAGCACTGGGGGGTAATCAAGATCCAAGTCAAATATATGCTAATAAAAAATCTTTCAATATCGCTGACAATCCTCCTAATATTTGGATCAAAGAGTAAATAAGTCATAAGTTCTTGGATACATTAAATTCACTTAACATATATCACCAATCAAAAACATCCCCTAGACCATATTATATAGTGTATGTAGCTATTGAAATTCATTTCCTCTCTTCTCCTAGTCATACCACCAATCATTATCATATCATCCATATACATCACCATATACAAGACTCAACTCATCCATTCTATACATCACTTTTCTAGGTAGCATTGTCTCTTGTAGAGCCTAAAATGACACCTAGTTAATATATCCATATGAATATAAATTATGAGTTAATGAAGTTCATTACAACATTAATATACCCAACATCGACAACATGATCTTAACAACACATCTACATAGAACATGTGTCAATTAAAAGACAAGTAAAGTGTTTGTCACATGCATCTCAACCATCTCAATAAATAAAGATGACATTCATAAAGTTTAAAGTAAAAAAATAAAAATAAAAAATCATTCATTCAATGTGAAAACTAGTTTTCTGGTGCCTCTAGTAAGTACCATGGTGAAAACTAGTTTCTAGCATCATGTTAAATAATCAGTTGCCCATAATTACTATTAACCAAATTTGAATTTTTAGTCAAATTAGGGTACCTATAGGTAAAAAAATTTCTTTAGGTGTTTTAATGGGATAATATATATGTTTCAAGGTGTTTTATAGGTTATTTAATGTCATTTAATGTTGTACAATCCTTGGTCATTAGTTATTTTAGTCCCTTTAGTCATTTTGAGTCATTTTAGGGTCAAAAAGGTGTATTTAACAAGTTTTAAAGATTTATTGGCAATAATTAAGGTTAAAAAAAATTATTTAATGTCCCATGTGTCCCTATAAGTCTTAACTAAATATTGGTAACTAAAAGTGGTAGATTCACTAGAGAAAAAGGTAGATTTCTTGAGGAAAATAAGAGTTTAACACTTGTACAGCCTCTTTGGGAAGTGTGATATGTGGTAAATGGTAAATAATTGTCTATTAAACTTCCTCATGCTCATTTAAATGCTTTTTTTTATTTGTAAGTGTCATTTCTAAGCTAAAACTATTGTACTCCTTTTTCACCCTTCTTGGTAAACAGAAGTGACCTTCAGGGTTTTGCTCGATACAAATAGCTAAAGAAGTTTAAAGGAAAATTATTTTGTGAGGTTTTTTAACACTCATATATATACATTTATATATAAGTATTTTGAAAATTGGTGCTCTATGCTTCATGAACCATCTTCATGAAGTTGATATTTCAAGTCTGCTTACTAATCTATATACCCTAAAGGTTTTGCCTTGGTTTGAGTAGGTACGTATCAACCAATTGATAAGATTGATTATAGATGATTCTATATTACTTTTATTATGTTACCCATGATTTTTTTCAAGTTATGAGTTTATTTGAGAATCCAATCACTTCAAGTTATAGACTTGTCCCCATTCTGAGTTACATGCATATTTTCAATATTTGTAAGATTTTCACACTTTGGTAGTGGTTTCAGAAGACGAATATGATATTTTTTACATGTATCAAATGTTATATTAGACATATTAACTTTTACACCTCTTTTCCTAAAGTAATCTATATGAATTTTAGCCATATGTAACTTGCCAGTCAGTCTACCATGAAAATGCTTATCTACAGGTGTTTTGAAAAGGGAATATCACATTGAATAGAGGTTTAGGAAACTAGTTTCAAGACCTACATGATGAAAATCAGCCTTTAGAGGACTGGTAAAGAGTCTAAGTCTACCACATGAGGCCTAAACCTCACACATTTCCCAAACTTCTCTTTATTGCATGCATATTCAGAATGTGGACTTATAGGTGATACCACAGAAAGCAAGTTAACCATTTTAAAGTGTTTTAATTGATGATAAAAACATATTTAATGTAATATCATGAGGATAGATCATGATTGACCCTTTTGAAAGGCTTAGATTGGAAAATGGAGTGGAAAACCATGTTCAAGGGTCAAAGACCAAGTTTTGGGATCAAGTCCCTAAAAATGTAAAATAGTGGTCAGGGGGTTTTTGTGAACCACATATTATAGGGTTGAAATGATATTGAAGTCATATAAAAAAGTGAGTATAATAGTCCCCATATAAGACAAGACCATTGAAAATTTGGAAAGGCATATGTTAAACGGAAGGCAGAATTTGAAAGTCCTAAAATTCCCAAATTATGACTGAATATAGGCAATGTGATCTACAATTCTGGGTCTAAGGAGACCTTTATCACCCTAAAGTTAAAAATTAGGCCTTGACACATTATAATAATTCTCATAAATGATTGGAAAGAATGATTTTGACCTGAAATACTATCAAGATAAGATGATAGTGGTGTCATGTTCCTCAAACTCACTCTCTGTTCGTACAAGTTACCAAAAAGTCCACCTACAACCCTATGTATGGTTGTGTTGGAAGTGAGCATAAAGGAGTAGGTATAGGTGATGATAAAGCTTTCAAGATGGATAAAATGAATTTAAAAAATATAAAATGAACCTAAAATAGGTTGATAAGTTTATGGACATTATTCTTGAGCTCAAGCCACACCTTTCTACCAATAGGACACAGTCAAAGACACACTTAGTTGACTATAACTGAGCAGGTAGCAACCCAAAATTGATATACAAGTATTTTTTTTATGGTATTAAAGTTTAATATAATTATTGATTATACTAGTGACTCTCATGCTCCATGGAAAACCTTTAGACATCATGACCAATGCAAATCAAAATATATAGGCCTCTTTGCATGCAAAACACTTACCTACAACAGAACAAAAGACAGTGGGATGATAGGTTACATATAAGTGATGTTTTGGGACTTTAAAGGTAATTAAATATTTTAACACACATTATTTTATCTCAATGATTATATGAGAGTGTTCAAACAACATGACTGGGTGCCCATTTAAGGGGAGAAGTCACCTATAGGTAGGGGTTACTATTGAGGGAAAAAACTCAGTTTTGGGTTTCAATGTGCTTAGAAAAGAGGTTAAATGGAGGATAATATGTTAATAAAATTCATGATAAACTTCATGAGAATAATTATGACCTCCATGAGCTACCAGCAATGTAAAGCAAGCACACACAGATCTCATAGGGCTCTTATGCAACCTACAGCCAGGTCAATAATGGGTATAGGTAGTGGACTGAGGAGTGAGATGTGAAAGTTTTCAAGGATCTCAAATTATCCAAGAAAATATAAAAATAAACCTAATGGAGAATGATGATTTTTTAAACTTTGTCTTCAAGGTCAAACCATTTTATAATATACCTATAGGTTCCTCTCTAAGCCAAACACAGTCAGGAAAGATGACTCAGCCTTATAAGTTCAAGAGTATGAAAAGTTCTTGAGGGTTCATATTGTTATAATGAGGTTTATAATAATTATTTTTTGGACATGAAAATGTATATGGGAATTTTATAATGGATATGTAATATAGGAGTGGCTCAAACAGGCAAAATATGGTCTACACTAAGAAACCCCTACACACAGTCCTTTTGCTAATAGTCTACTTGAGTTTTTAACACTTTCAGAGGGTCTAATAATATGACCAAACACTATATTTTTTTGTTGGATATCCTAAAAAAATTTAAAATACAATAAATTTTTTTGTAGACAAACAGGGGAAGTACCCCCTATTTTGTCTCAGATAGGTGTACTTCCCCTTATACAAGACTGGTAGGTTTTGGTAAGTGAGGTATAAAATATGAAATAGGATATAAGGAGACTCTTTTAAAATGTATTGAAATATTAAGTACATCAAAACAAACATGGTTGACAAATCATAGAGGATGGAAACTAAATTGAGAGGTCTAAATCACTAAGGTTGCAGTTAGCCCTAGTAGGCATGGTTATGCCTAGAGGCCAAATAATAGGTCACTTTAAATTATAGAACTAGGTGATATTTATAATGGATTGTAAAATTTGTATGGGATGTATATAGATTATTTTGAGATATTTTAATGTAGGGAAGACAACAAAAGGGTCATTTTGTGCTTAAGCTTATAGACATGCATATTAGGCATGACTAGACCTATTGTCCAAATGGGAGTCTATCACACTTATAGCATGATATAAGATATAAAAACCTATTGAAACATTTTTATGGGGTTATTAAATAATCTTTCAATATTTTATAGTTCAAATAAAGCCAAATAAAACCATTTTTAGACCTCAAGACAATCTCAAACTTGTAAGAAACAAGAAAATAAGCTTGATAACCTAGTTTTAGATGCTTACATATTTTTATAGGGTTTTCATGGGAGATAGAGGAGTTAAATCATGTTATTCAATGGTATTTAAATATGAATTTGTGGAATTGGTTAGAAACTTGGATGTCAGACCTTTATGAATGAACCTTAAGAGGTCAAATAGGCCTAAAACCTCCAAAACCCTTGCAAGGACCAGTCTAGAGAAATGGAGATAATATAATAGAATATTTTGATCATGAAACAAATTGGACCTTGTAGAGGACTCATTCAGGCTCCCTCACATGATTTTTGGTTGTATGGAATCTATATGGACATGGCAAAAACAAGTTATTTTTTACCTTTTTTATGTTGTGTAGGATCGAGGAGGATTCTAAAGATGAAACCAACTTTGGGAGAAATATTAATACTTTTAATAACTCATCATGTATATTTAATACCTTATAATAACTCCTATATGTCTCAATATGAGCTCTCATCTTAGCTAGTGAAAACTTGCCTATTGGACAAGCTAGTGAGAAGGGTGGAAAACTTCAAGTGAGCTAAATTTAAGGTGTCCTTGATGATTATAGGGACATGGAGGGTCTTTAAAAGTTTCATTCACTTCCTTCCATGGATTTTCATTAGTAAATAGTTCCAATTTTGAGGCCAAGTGTGTAGAGTGCATGAAGGAAGATTTTTCTAGATTACAAATGATGATAGCTCCTTTCCAAGTGATTATAGAAGACCAAGTCTGAAACCAATTCATGTAGAGGAATTAATGAGACCATTAAAATAATTTAAAATCATTTTACCTGGTTCTAATTAGTTATGAGTTATTCAAATAGGGTCAATCATGAAGGTAGTTTTTTTTAGCCAGTCAAGGAGTTTTCATGCCACTTTGCAAGAGTTTGATGACTTGGATTGACATGTGTACTTATTTTCCTTGAATTTTTCATCTCATACCATATTAAAATATAAAATGATCTCCTTTTATCAACTTTAAAAGTGTATTTTTGACCCTTATACTTCTCTTTTCTCCTTTCTCTCTCAAGTTCTATAAGAACTAGCCATTTTGGCCATTATTTCTATGCTCCACCTGAGTATGGTGAAGCCCTACTCATTGTATACCTTTTTATAAATAATAATAATAATTTTTATCTCCTCCATGACTACACTTAGTGTTTTTATTTAGAATGTTTGATTTTTCATAAGTGAAGACTATGGATTCCTTAACATGTTATTTCATTCTACCATCTATTTACAGTTGGAAAGCTTCTTATTTTAGGGAATTTAAAGTTTTATATGAAATTTCAAGGATTAAGTGAGTTATTATATTTATTAGTTCCCTCATATGCCTCTTTTATAGTCTTCTTAGCTTTGCAAATTCATCCATAACATCACAATGTAACATTGATGCGAGAAGATGAAGATTGGAGAAGTGTATGTTCAATTTGTCTCCTAGTTTCAAGTGTAACCTATAGTTGGTTGGATGTCATCATGTTATTTGGTATATCACCTACCTTAGGTTAGTTTTATTTTAGTTATCCTTCTCCATTTCCCCCCCAAGTTTAGTTTTAGTTGTGATCCAAACTAGTACGTCAAGGGAATGAGCCCTATCTAGAGATTCACTTCATCCTTAGGTTTCCCACAAGCCTAGAGGTGCTTCCATTGTGACACTTGGATGAGGATAGATTTTCCATCTCCTCAAAGGGTTAAAATCCAATTGGCAATAGTTACATTGATAGTTTATGGCAAGAATCCTATGTCATCTACTTAATCATTTGACCCATCTTATCCACTCTTTACATCCTATTTAATCCACCATTTCTTCCTATCTTGACCCTTTCCATAAGAGTGAAAGGTGTTTTATTACATGATATTGTCACAATTCTTGGCATATCATTTTAGTAACACATCAATTATAAGAAATTTGGTTCCCTCGCATCATGCCATACACTTGATCCATAGTCTATTCCTTATCATTCCTCATATCCCTTTTCATTTTCCATCGTCACCAAAATTTATTTGTCATTCCATCTCATTATCATTTCTCAATCTAGGTTTCTAATCTTGGAATTCCCTTTGCTAGTAACCTCCTTTTGTATATTCATATTCCAAAAGACACTAAAATTGAAATATGCAAAAAATCCAAAAAAATCATAAAATGTGGAAAAAGCGAAAAATATTCCAAGATGTCTTGTCTTATAGCTATTAACCTATTCACATCAATATACATGCCCTTAGCCTCTCATTTCCATAACCAAGTCATATCTATCCATCTTACTATTGTATTTCATTGGCTATTTTAAACTAGGGAAAATATAGTCTATATTGAGCTAACATTGAATTAGTCTTACTTTAGCCTAATAAGTCTTTAGTCTCTCATTTATATTCAAAACATGGTCAATCCATGAGTTGACTAACTCCTATGTTTAAGTTTGTTGTCCCTGAAAAATGACTCCTCATTTTTTAGACAACATATGACTATTTTGGTCCTGCATGGCCAAAATTGTCTGTCCCCTTTCCAAATATTTATTTTGAACATTCAATTTCGTCATTTTCTCAACTTTTTGGTAAAAGGATTAGCACGTTCAACTAGTTCAAAGGGTCTATCGGCAAGCATCAAAACAAGTATTGAACCATTGAACCATTGAACCTTGAACCTTTTTGGTTCAATGGGTTCAAGGGTTCAACGTCGTCAACAAGAGATAAGCACTTCGACAGAGGTTCAAAATTTGACGTTTTCAAGGTTCTATGGCGCTGATCACTTAACAAGTCTCAAAATCTTGAACCATTGAACCTTGAACCATTTTGGTTCATCAGTTCAATAGGTTCAACATTCAATCGGCTCAACACACTGGGTTCAAAGGTTCAAAGGCCACCTTAGTTAAGAAAAGAAGCACGCGTAAAAGAAAGAGTCAGGCAGATACTGCCAAGTGTCAACAGCTGACCCCACTAAACTTTATTTTTGAGAATTGGTAGATATTTCCATGTGTCCCTCTTGAAGCTTGTTAGGAACCTCCAAGTGTCAATATCTACAGTCTCTTCCCTTAGCTTCACTATTTTGAGCAAAGACCATGGTGGGCCCGAGGACGAGTGACTAAATGAAGTAGAACGTGCCAAGTGTCTACATTTGCATGACTAACAAATGTATTTGGAATGTGCCACATGTCCCTTATAGAGATCAGTAGAGGTCAACAAGTTTCATCATCTGTGAGAGCCCGACTAAGCCCCAAATATTTCTATGATGTCACAAAGGCCAAAGAAGGTAGATGCTGCCAAGTGTGAATAGTAAAAGATGCCACATGTCCTCAACTATTCCTATGGAACATTCCATGTGGCACTTGTTCAAAGAGTGGAAGGCACCATGTGTCAAAGGAAAGGGAAACTCACAATACAAAGGTACATATAGAGCCAAGGAAAAGTTTCCTTCAGATGAATTGTCTTAAGGAATTCCTTTGGATATTTTGTCTGAAGGAAATGAAAGAGATGATAGCCTGTCAAAGAATCAAAGCCCTAAGGCCACTTAGAAGACACCAAAGGGCATGTTCCCTTTAGAAAAAGGTTTAAACCTCAGAGGGTAGTAGAAGCTGCCAAGTGTCACAAGCTGAGACACAATTTCGAATAAAGCCTCAAAGCGTAGAACTCACCACGTGTCCTGACCCAGTGCAGTGGATGCTGCCATGTGTCTACATCCATGCCCCCCAAGCCTCTAACAGTTTCAAATATTATTCTGATAAGCCTATTTCAATGTTGCAGATGTTGCCATGTGTCTTCACCAGCGTCATAGTGGAAAGAGGCCATAGCAAGCGAGAAAGACATCAAAGAATTACTAAGAAGAAAGATAAGCCTGCAAACATCAAATTTGTCGTAATGAAGTGTCTATTGATTTTAGCAGACTTATAGTGTGGACCCAAATGCATTCAAAAGAGCTTAAGGCTAGGACCAAGAGAAGTAAGAGACAAAGAGGGAAACTCAGCAGGAGTTAATTCCAGTAGGTGAAGCAGTTCATTGGGTAGATATTTGGGGCCTGCAAACATTGAAAGCACCGTCTGTTTGTTCCCTGTGAGATAAAGGAAAAATAGATAGTTTCATAGATAAGTAGGTGATGGAATGAGAGATTCAAGCTTGGGAGGAGGCACTATAGATGAATTGACATGCCACAGTCAAGGTAGCCACCCTGCTCTAGCATGGCCCTTCCTGACAAGACCAGAATGTATCCAAGGAATTGAATGCATCGAATGGGTCACTCCATGGGACAAAGTGACAAGCCTCCCTCAGGCCTCTATATAATGTAATCTCTTATATAATTTGAAGGGAGAACTTCCCCTTACTAGAAGTGAAACTCTATCCAAATTGAAAGGCATTATTGAGACTTTGAGCTCAGATTGTAGTTCATATTTCTTTGATTGAATGAGAAAGCAAGTTACTTGCAGACTTTGTGTTGTTATAGCTTGTGCTACTTTAGGAGATTGTTCATATGTCTATCTTCTAAAATCATTCTTGTTTATTTGATTTAAAAATTAGAACTAGTGGAGGTGATAAGGAAGGTGTTCTGAAGCCAACTACTTTTAGACTTTGCATTGTCATAGTTGTCTTCAGTGTGTGTTTTTTTTTTCTATTTCTGTGTAAAAGACCTTGGATTGACTTTGTGCCCTCATTATCTTTCGTATCTCCCTCTAGGGTAGTCAAGGCAGAGACTTTGTGCTACATCTTAGACTGTTGGCTACTTTGGACCTAGTTACCAGTCACTTGTTACTAGAAAGAGTCCTAATATTTGCAAGAACAAGAACTTTTGAAAGAAGATAAGTGCCTTCTATCACTTCACCAAAATTTCTACTATTCAGGAAGGGATCTGGCTCTTGGCTGAATGTTACTTCTAAAAGAAGAGAAGTGCCATCACCAATCACCTAGTATTTCTCCTCTATTTTTCAGCATCATCTCTGAAAAAAGAGAGATGGATGGTTTATCCCACCCCTGTGTCTTACTTTCTGCTTACTTATATAGTATATAGCCTCCACATATTTAATAGGGAACCTCCCCATGATGAGATGAGATATTTGTCCCCTATTGAAGTAGTAAACCTACACACCAAGATGACCCATCTCCCTATGCTATGGTGATAGGAACTATTTTGGTCACCAGTTAGCTGGCCGACAAAATATTCACCCAATAGTTTTTGGCGACTCCACTGGGGAGAGTAATTTTGTGCAATTTGGAACCTCAAGTTTCAGATTGAAACATCACCTATGTCTTACCCATTATCACTATAACCTTATCCATGTATTCTGTTGTGGATGAACAAACTACTCCAGTGCTTTCCCATTGTTAATTTTTCCTCCCCAACCTCACACAACAATTCTTGGTGACTCTGTTGGGGATGAACGTGTAGTCTGAAGCCTCAAGTTTTAGATTGAAGTAGCTCCTTCCCTTATCCATTATATATACTTTGGTGACTCTGTTCCATGTCTTAACCATTATCATTATAGCCTTACCATCTTCCTCCATCTCTGTTATATCATCTGGTCTGCAAAACCAGAGCTACTAGGAAAGAGTGTGCAGTTTGAAGCCTCAAGCTAAAGCACGACCAATCCTTTTCCATTTTTGTTCTACAATTTGGCCACTCCATCCAGATTTGTTATCCCTATTTTTCATAATTAAATCATGGTAGTTTGAGGCCCCTGGGGTAACTCTTTTGGTCCACTTAACTTGACTCCACCTCTGCATGGACTCCCATGTAATTCAAGAAAGAATTTCCCCAAATTCTTTGGTGATGGGATAGTTCACCCTAATGAACACATTATAGCCTTCAGCATAGCCTGTGGTGTGATAGGGGTGGAATTTGAAGATGTGGCAGTCAAGATTTTTGTGGAGACCCTACAAGGTGCTATTGTAGACTAGTTCTACCATCTGCAAGCTAGATCAGTGACTAATTGGGATACACTCAAAGCCAAGTTCAAGCCTACAAAAGATGTGCATGCCTTGCTAGCCCAGCTCACTCAGATGAAGAAAGATCCCCATGAACCTATGAGGGACTTCATTGCCAGGTTCAGCAATCTGAGGCATAGGATTCCCATGGTCACCCAGTCAACGCCTCAGAACCTCAAATGCTTCTTCATCAACTCACAACTGCCTAAAGTGAGTTTTCTACTAAGACAAGCTCGCCACATAGACCTTGCTGCTACTCAAGACTTGGATACTAAGGTAGAAGATGACCTTATCTTAGCAGGAAAGATAAGGAGAGATCTTAATAGAGGCAAACCTTCTTCATCTTCTGAATACTCACCCGCAGCCACCACTGACCCAATGGTCCAAAAGCTGGCAAATGAATTGCTAGCCTTGAAAAAGCAAATGGCATAAGGTATGTCTTTTTCCCCTATATATAGAGATGCACCAAGGAGGACATTCCCTAATTATCCATATCAAGGAAACGCTGCCAAAAGTCAAGAGCAACCAAATCATCTTCCTCCCCCATAGAGGAACCTTACCCTTGAAGCACCTCCAACCAACTCAGTAGTTGGATATTTAGAAACAGAACATGTTTCCTATTTCTAACCTAAGTTTGAGCAAGAAAATGGCATTGATCTCTTTAGGGAGGATCAAGAAGAATCAGCTAGTGACTCCCACATCAATTTCCTGAATTACCAGGATGAACCCAGGAGTGAAGGTGAAGTAGTCAAAGGATCAAACACAATATTCACCTAGTTCGAGAACCAGTCCACCCAATAGGCTGACAAAGAAAAGATAGAGGAGTGACCCTAACTAGTGATTTCAATTGTTGAGCAGAGAACCCCTCTCCCTTTCCATTCGAAGGACCTGGTGATTGCCAAAGAAGTAAGTACATCAAACATCTCTACACCTTCTACTTCAAATTTGCAGACCAGTCCTCCCCTTCCCAAAAACTAAAAGGATGAACTCCCATCCTCTCTTCCAAGTCCATCTTAGTCATTTGACATAGTTGATCATGTCAAGAAATCTAAAATTCAAATGACTGAGTTTGAATCCCTACAAGCCAATCCTAAGCAATTAGACATTGATGGAGAACCAGGTGCAAACCTGTTTGAGGCAAAAATTGTGGTCACCCAAACATCAGACCCTATAGCTCAAATTCTATTTGAGCCTTCAGGCAAGGGTAATTACTTCTTAACCACAGAGGATGCTCATGTCTCATTCGATGAAAGTCTCATAGCTGGTAATCCACGATTTGATCCAAACAGGGCATCAAAAGAATTAGTAGGGCACAGTATAAATCAAGAAGGATCTTTCATCTCTAATGAAGAGAAATTTGATGAAAGATTAGCTCCTGATGATGCTTGGATCTTGGAATCTGATGGCATTAATTCTTCCATAGCTAGATGTAGATCTCTATTGCTCAGATTGAAAACTACTCAAGATGAAGAGGTCAAACTCCTTCACACCAAAGGAGATGCTGAGCTGATGGTTTGTCAGGGGTTTGAGGCTGACAATCAAAGCATGTGCTAGACTGAACCAGTAGAACAACAAGCTATGGTGGTGGACCATACTACTATATTCCAAAGTCAGCAAAAGGAACTCTTCATAGGGAGAGCAAGGAGCTACAATTTTTAGAAGGAAGACCATTTCCCGCCATGGGCCAAGAAGAAGAAAAGGCCAAGAGAAAGACGTAGAAAATTGTTTTCCTAGTGGAGAGCTCCATTTGCCTACCACCATTTCTGGGGGCAAAATGGTTTCTTGTTAGTTTATCAGGATGACATCCCCTTTTCTTTGTCCCATGATGAGCAGCGTCTGAAGTACTTCAATGCTTGAAGTATCAAATAAGTTCACCTGTACATATGTATATTTGTATTTTTGGAGCCTTTCTTTTTGAGTAGCATGACTCCATAGCCCAATGGCACACTTCAAGGCACTGGAGATTCTAGTTTCTACTCCCCTCAGCTATTTCAAGTTTTTAACCAAAGGAAGTTCCCCAATTGGAGCCAACTGTTGTCCCTAAAAAATGACTCCTCATTTTTCAGACAACATATGACTATTTTGGTCTTGCATGGCCAAAATTGTCCATACCCTTTCCAAATATTTGTTTTAAACATTCAATTTCATCATTTTATCAACTTTTTGGTAAAAGGATTAGCAGGTTCAACCAATTCAAAGGGTCTGTCGACAAGCATCAAAACAAGGATTGAACCATTGAACCATTAAACCTTGAACCTTTTCAGTTCAATCAGTTCAATGGGTTCAAAGGTTCAACATCATCAACAAGAGCTACGTGCTTTGGCAGAGGTTCAAAGTTTGACCATTTCAAGGTTTCATGGCCCCGATCACTTAAAAAGTTTCAAAATCTTGAACCGTTGAACCTTGAACCATTTTGGTTCATCATTTCAACGGTTTCAACATTAAATTGGTTCATCACACTGGGTTCAAAGGCCACCTTAGTTAAGAAAAGAAGTGCACGTAAAAGAAAGAGTCAGGCGGATGCTACCAAGTGTCGACTATCGATCCCCACTAAGCTTTGTTTTTGTGAATTGGTGGATATTGCCACATGTCCCTCTTGAAGATTTTTGGGAAACTCCAAGTGTTAATATCTTCATTCTCTTCCATTAGCTTCACTATTTTGAGCAAAGACCATGGTGGGCCTAGGGACGAGTGACTAAATGAAGTGGAATGTACCAAGTGTCTACATCTGCATGACTAACAAATGTATTTAGACCGCGCCACGTGTCCCTTGCAAAGATCGGTGGAGGTTGACAAGTGTCATCATCTATGAGAGCCCGACTAAGCCCTAAACATTTCTATGATGTCTCAAAGGCTCGAGAAGGGGGATGCTACCAAGTGTCAACAGTGGAAGATGCCACGTGTCCTCACTTGTTCCTATAGAAGATGCCATGTGGCACTTGTTCAAAGAGCAGAAGGTGCCACATGTCAAAGGAAAGGGGCACTCAAAATACAAAGGCACATATAAAGCTAAGGAAAGGTTTCCTTCAAATGAATTGTCTGAAGGAATTCCTTAAGACATTTTGTCTGAAGGAAATGAAAGGGATGATAGCCTGCCAAAGAATCAAAGCCTAAAGGTCACTTAGAAGACATTGAAGGGCATGTTCCCTTTAGAAAAGGTTTGAGCCTTAGAGGGCAGTGAAAGCTACCAAGTGTCACAAGCTGAGACACAATTTTGAATAAAGTCTCAAAGTGTGGAACTCGCCACGTGTCCCGACCTAGTGCAGTGGATGCTGCCACGTGTCTACATCCACGCCCCCCCAAGCCTCTAAAAATTTCAAATCTTATTCTGATAAGCCTATTTTGATGCTGTATATGCCGCCACATGTCCTCACCCATGTCACAGTGGAAAGAAGCCATAGGAAGTGAGAAAGACATGAGATAATTGCTAAGAAGAATGACAGGCCTATAAACGTCAAATTTGTTGTGATGAAGTGTCTGTTGATTTTAGCAGACGTACAGTGTAGACCTAAATGCATTCAAAAGATCCTAAGGCTAGGACCAAGAGAAGTAAGATACAAAGAGGGAAACTCAGCAGGAGTTAATTCTAGTAGGTGAAGCAATTCATCGAGTAGATATTTGGGGCCTGGAAACATTGAAAGCACCATCTGTTTGTCCCCTATGAGATAAAGGCAAAATAGATAGTTGCATGACTAATCAGGTGATGGAATGAGAGATTCAGGCTCAAGAGGAGGCACTAGAGATGAATTGGCATGCCACAGTCAAGGGAGATGTCCTGTTCTAGCATGGCCCTTCTTGACAAGACCAGAATGCATCTAAGGCATTGAATGCACCGAATGGGGTCACTCCATGGGACAAAGTGCCAAGCCTCCCTCAAGCCCCTATATAATGTAATCTCTTGTATCATTTGAAGGGAGATATTCCCCTTACCAGAAGTGAAACTTTGCCCAAATTGAAAGGCATTACTGAGACTTTGAGCTCAGATTTTAGTTCATATTTCTTTGATTGAATGAGAAAGCAAGTTACTTGCAGACTTTGTGTTGTTATAGCTTGTGCTACTTTAGGATATTTTTAGTATGTCTATCTTTTGAAAACATTCTTGTTTATTTTATTTAACAAGTAGAACTAGTGGAGGTGATAAGGAAGGTGTCCTGAAGCCAACTACTTTCAGACTTTGCGCTGTCATAGTTGTCTTCAGTGTGTGTTTTTCTTTTCTATTTCTATGTAAAATACCTTGGGATGACTTTGTGCCCTCATTGTCTTTCGTATCTCCCTCTAGGGTAGTCAAGGTGGAGACTTTGTGCTACATCTTAGATTGCTTGTTACTTTAGGCCCAGTTATCAGTCACTTGTTACCAAAAAGAGTCCTGCTGTTTGCAAGAAAAAGCACTTTTGAAAGAAGAGAAGTGCCTTCTGTCACTTCACCAAAATTTCTACTATCCAGGAAGGGATCTGACTCTTGGCTGAATGTTACTTCTAAAAGAAGAGAAGTGCCATCACCAATCACCTAGTATTTCTCCTCTGTTTGTCAACATCATCTCTGAAAAAAGAGAGATGGATGGTTTATCCCACCCCTGTGTCTTACTTTCGACTTACTTATATAGTATATAGCCTCTGCATATTTAATAGGGAACCTCCCCTTGATGAGAGGAGAGATTTTTCCCATGTTGATGTAGTAAACTTGCACACCAGGATGACCCATCTCCCTATGTCGTGGTGATAGGAACTATTTTGGTCACTAGTTAGCTGGCCGACAAAATATTCACCCAACAAAGTTGAAATTTTCTTAATCACACCCTAATCACAACCCCTTTTCATCTTAATCATGATCAAGACAAGTCTATCCATCCTTGTTTATTGGCATCAATTATCATCCTATATCAACCCATCCTTATGCATTTATACAATATGTAAGACACTATTTGTGTGATGTTTATATATTTGTGTGTGTTATTTTTATAATTTGTCTCTTTATTTATAGTTTTGTCTATATTCACTTATATGTAAATGTTTGTCTCTATATATCTTTTTATTATTATTTTGATCTTTCTTGTAGCATAAATATTTTTGTCTATTGGGAAACGAATGAGGATTTTATAATGACACAAAAAATCTAAAATTATGTTTTTAGATGCCCTCGATGATGCAGAGTTCACTATTTTCTACCTTTATGATTATTAACTTTGGTACAAATTCATCATGGTCATAAAAATATCATGGTTCTTAATGCCTATTGATACATTACATCAAATTATTATACTTTGCTGAGAATTATTTTAGAATAGTGGGTTGATAATATACTAACATCTCACCACATCTGCATCCCATTAAATTATGATCACTTGTCAAACTGTCTAATTCAATCATGTCAAATATGCCTAACTTATAATCTCCAATCATTAATCCAAGTCTTTTATCCTCTATGTACTCATATACTAACCTATTACATCCTACTTTATAATATCTAAATCCAATCTTATATATAATACCTAATACTTTATAACTTGTCATCATCCTACTACCCATCTCTATAAATTACTTCTTGTCCCCTTGGTCACCCAAATCATCCTTTCATTTTCATCTATCCATTCTATTTTATCTTCATCAGACTAATGCTTTGAGCTAAACCCATCATAATAAATTGATTTCTAATATTTTCCTAGCCTACAGCTCTCCCTTGCATGCATCCTTTCTTGGGATATGTTGAAACCTCATATCCTCCTCTATCAATCATCTTGGTATATAAATTTCCTTGACATGTGTCCTCACTTTGGACATGTCTAAAGTTACAACCTTTTATCCTCATCTTGTTAGATTTGGTTCCCATTTGGGATGTGTCAACCATCGTAAGAAAGTATTTTTTATTCCCTTTCATATGTCCTTGCCTAGGGAATTATCCATTTGTATCTCATTTATAACTTCAATATTATTCTTCATTATCCATCCTCTTCATATAAACCCAACCCCATTTCTTTATTCATAACATCCCACCCCTCATTCTTATTTTAAGTGGGCATCTGACTCCTTCCTCCTCGTATGTCCCCTCAAGGTAAAATTAACATCATTTAATAGCTTTCATCCATGATTTTATTTATTATTTAAAATAATATTACTTCTGATTCATTTAATTACAATTCCCTTTCAGAGAGGGGCAAAATATATTCATTTAAATTTATGCTTCATCTTGTCACTAATTTAATCTAACTTCATCTAATTTTTATTTATAATTCTCCTAGTCATTTAACCCCTATTCACTCTTCATATTCATATGCCAACCCTATATCATCCCACAAATCAATTAATTATTCTAATCATGTATTATTTGTCAACTAACCCCCACTATTGATTATATGGGAATTTAAAATTCACATAACCTACCTACCTACCTATCCTAGACATTCCTAAAATCCTATTCCTTATTCCTCACCTAACCCTTATTCTAAACTGATCTAACCTCCCTCTAATCATCACTAATTCCTCTAATGGATTATAGGATTCTCTAATTCTATAATCATCCACTATCCTATCCCTCATCTCTAGAATCCTATAGTTCTAGAGGCTTCTTGGTAATTTTAAATTCACTTTAATTTTATCCATCTTATCTTTTTAAACCATGTTCATCCTCCATTGATACCAACTATGAGATCCATGAGCTTCCAATGCTATATCTAATCATGGAATCACCATGCCAATATCATAATCTAATCCATGTTATTCATTGTCAAGATTCAAGCTAATACATAAGTCAAAAATTTGAGTCTATGGTAAAAATAATCCATCTATAATCATTTAGTCTTTTTTCTAATCTAATTTAAATGCGCTTTAATTTTTCATTTATAATTCATCAATTATTCATGAATTTTAGGTTATAATCCTAAATTTATTGGTTTACTATAAATACCCAATGTAATACTCCCAACTTTCCTTTATGGTATCTTGGTTGATAAAAAATATGTGAACGTAGTGTACATTTGAATAATTTTTATTCATATAAATCCCTTAGGTTAATTTTTTTTTTATGATAGTTGTAAAACTTATATGAGTTATCTGTTGGCCAATTTTGGCCCATATACAAAGCTTTTACCTGGATATATCAGTTGAGCATAGTTCCTAACTGACCAAATGATCAAATGACTTGAGCAAGTGAAGAAGATGGAACAAACAATCATCAAATGTCATGCATAAATAAAAAAATCAATCTAGTTGCACATATGATAAATACACTTGGGAGGTTGACCAAAGCCAAAATAGTGAATAGACATGATGATTTTGGTCCCATAAACATTGTTTATAAATTTTGTATCTTGATGAGTTTTCTATATCAAGATATAAGCCTTCAAACTTGATTCAACAAAGACATGCACGGGGATGCCAAGTTTAGGCCTTGTGAAATAGTCATTTGAATTCAAATGTTCCAAGGATGAATTCATGGCTGAAAAGTGTCAAAATATTTTTTGATTAAATAATAGATCAATGGAATATGTGCAATAAATATGTCAAAAGGTCCTTGGAATGAGATCAATAGTCTATGTTCAATTAGATCAAAGATCTAATGGCATGCAGATGAAGCTCAAGTGAGTGGGTCCAAGCAGATCAATAAAACATGTTCACTCATATAAAGTAGACTTGATAGTGAGTAATGGGTCAAAATTTTAGTGAATTTTAAGAACAAATGTGCATGTGACAAGTGTCTTAGTACATTAAACTGGTAGAATATCTATGGTTCTCATTCATTCATACAGAGAAAGATCAATGGTAAAAGTTAATTTTTTAATTCAAAAAATCTTAGATCAAGTGAGAGTCTACCAAGTGTCTAAATTTGATAATATTGAATCAATAAGTTGATGGCCAATAAATAAAGGTGAGCTCAGGAGACTTTTGGTGGAGGTTGACAATGTTATTTTTGACCCAGGCAAGCAAATGCATAGGAGCCAAGTTTGAAGATGATCTAGGTTGAACTAGAATGGATATTTCAGGTATTGAGCATCACTATTAGAGCTCCATGGAGGAAGAGTAGGTATTATATACCTAATAAAGATAAAAGGGTGGTAGTTTTTATCGAAGCAAGATCAAAAACCTGGTAAGATTCATTTCATCAACATTAAGACTATATGAAAAACCAATAATTGGGATTGGTTTTTGTCTATAGTAGACCTGAGTTCAAATTTCAAAGTAAAGGTAGATATTTGTGATTATGGTAAGTTGTCTCATCCTTATACATATTTATAGCCCTAAAAAACATGTACTTGAAGCTACTTAAAGCAGACTTAGTCATGGCTCTATCAAGATTCAAGATATGAGGATTTTGTCCTCATAATGAAACCAAGTAGAAGATAGCTGAAAGATCAAAGAAAAGGGATTTGGTGGTTAGAGAAACCAGTTGGAGCATTCTTTTTTGTTTTAAATCCTTTAAATATTTTATCCAATAGCAAGTTCATGACTCATCATCCTCGACAGATTATTGTCTTCTAGTGCATTTCTCAGTCAATGAGAAGAGTTTGAAGACTATTTAAGAAAATGAAGGCTAATTTTTTGATGAAGTATTAATCCTGATTAGATTAAAATGTGGTAGATATTTTTTTAAAAGTGGTGACAACTCATTGATAATTTTTTTGATGCATGTTCTTCTCTTTCTTTCCCATTTATAAGCTCTCACTTTCTCAGATTCTATAATCTCACAAAGACTCTTTAATTTTGAAGAACAGAGGAATATCTGAGATATTGTAAGATATGTTCATCTTGATTAGGATAAACACTATCAAGCATTTTTAATAACTACCTCTTGATGTAATAAAAGACTTTCTTTACCTATCTCTTTCCTTGGATCAGTGTTTAGTGAGTTGTGCATGATGGAATTGTGAAGGAGAATCTTCTTCATCTATTATCCTCCTTTCTGACCTCCTTTAGGATGTTTTCAAGATATTGCAAGTCTATATTAGTGTTGTGCCTGAACCTATTCTATGAAACACTTATGTAATGAGATATATTGTGAGGTCGTGTGTGTTATCATTGTCTTCTATAGATCTAGTGTGGGTTCAAGCTTATGGGAGTTTCCCATTTTTATTTGGTGCATCATGTATTAGCCTTCTTAGGATCCCTTCCCATTTTTTAACCCTTTTCTCAATATTAGAATTAATTTAGGTGATCCATTAGAAGGAAGTTGACCTTCTCCATAGTTTTAACCCCACCATAGGATACCCACAGCCTGCGGTTATTCCCATGGTGTAGCTCAATTGGAGAGAGCCTGAAGAACCCTCTCCAAGGGTGAACATTGATGCTACAATATTTATTGGCATGCTCGATGGGACTTTACTACATTTTGTATCTCACTAAAAGGTTCCTGGTGTTGCCTTTCAGTGCAATCAGCCTTTAGAAGAATGTTTTCAAACACTAATGACAACTCCACCATGAACATCAGCTGGTATAAGAATCCCATGTGCCTAATCACCATAATTTGGTATGTATCATCCCCCTTTTGATCAAAATGCATTTTCTTTCATTCCTTATCCTTCATATCAAGTTAGTAATGTTCTTGGATTCACCCCAAGTGGTCATCAAGATTCAAAGTATCAGCCTTGTCATAATTTTCCTCTTTTTAATCAACTAGAAAAGAGCCTTAGGGAGATATGGCTTGATCTTTAAAAGTAATTAAGAGAGGTTGATATGGAAGAAGAGTAATATAGGAAATAACATAATCTTGAACATCAATCTTATGTTTAGGAGTAGGAGTTGAGGTTTTAGGAAGAATTCTTGGTTAGGAAAGACCAATCCAAAAAAGAAAATAACTATAAGTTGCTCTTAGGAATGAGATCATCTAAACCCAAAACCCAATTTCCCTCTCCTATTCCTGCTTATGCTCAAATCCAACCCCCAATTTAACCTTTTCAAGTCTTATCCTCATCAAGATCCAAACAAGTTACTAAAAACCATTCAGCTGAGGAACATTAATCCATTCCATCTTAGATATTCTCTTATGCCAATGACCCTGACAATGTCACACCCTCTCTTGTGAAACAAACCTCTCCCACACCCATTTGGGAAAAGGATAAGGTGGCCAAGCCTTATTCTTTCCCCTCATGGAAATCAATCAATGAGGGCACAAAGAAGAGAGAGGAAGTTCTAGTTGAGGTAGTCTAGGAACTAGTTCAAGAAAAAGATGTGTTAGCTCAGCTCAATGAGCTAGCCATAAAAAAGTTCCATGGCTCTATCTCCCTCCCCCAAGAGCCACAAAATAAATCCTTCAAAGTCCCTAGATGGAAGGATACTCTCCTAAGCTACAAGCAAGGTGAACTTATTCACCCTCCCACCATCTCCCTCTTGGATAAAAAACCTATTTTGAAAAGAATAGTGGAGGAGCTTGTAAGCATAGGTGAACCTAAAGAAGACAACACAAGTTTCTATGATGATGAGATCATGATAGAAAGTGCACTCCATTCATAAGAGGAAAAATCAAGCTTGGACCAACTATTGTGGCATGGATTTGAAACTAATGAATTAGAACCTGAACACAGTATTGATGCCTTCATATTTAAAGGGAGGTGTATTCAGGATGAAGTTGAGAGCAAAGGGGATCTTGATTTATTCTATGAACTTCCATTTGATATGAGTAAGGATGAAGATAAGAAATAAATATATAAAAAGGAAGATCATGATGAAGTATGGCAATAATTGTACCATGACTTCATAGACCAAATATAGGCCTAAACTAGCCTATGCCTCCTCTAGAGAATGAAAATGAACTTACAAATTAGGTTGAATAATTTGACCAATTTCAAGATGAATTATCTATTTAAGGAAGTTATGATGTCTTCAAGAATGAAAGAGAATGGTCAAATCCATATCCATAAGAACATGATGTTTAAAACCTTATATGGGTTGATGAGATACCATATGGCTCCTTTAATAGTAATCAAAACAAGGATGGTGTTGAAGTTGGAATTATCTCAGATGCCTAAGAGGAAGCTGCCTTTAAGGATGACTTAGAGCTTTTTTACCTAAGTCTAGGGAGTCAACCTTCATGTTCAAAGAAGCCATCAGATGAGGAGGTTACAAGTGATCTTATAGTTTATTTTGGATCAAGTCTTGACAAAATATACCAATGTGTCTACATTGGAGACATGTTTGACCCATTTCATCCTCTTGAGATCATGCCAAAAGAGTCAGGAATAAGGCATCTAAGCCCACCTATCATGAGCTCTCCAAAGAAAGGTATTTTCCATCTTGGTTTATCACAAGTGAATGATGATAGAAGTTTCCCATTTGACCTAGGTGTAAAGTACTTATAAATTACAACCTTGTATATATTAGAGTAGATTTCATAAATTTCTCTAACTACATGTGTGCACATTTGTTTAGTTGTTTTAATTTCCTCTGAGTGCCTGTATGGACTTACCTTTGATTATTTTATTTCTTTTTTTTCATATTGCTTCAAGAAGAATTTATCCAAATGGGTAACCTTGCATCATTTCATGTCAGCTAAGAGCAAAGACTTGTGACTCCGTGCCCAATAAATCAAATAAGGCAACTAGTCTGGGTGCTCAAGCATAATAGGTATGCTTCCCTATGAGTCACCAAAGATGTTGGCAAATTTTGGCCCACATACAAAGATTTTAGCTAGATAGATCAGATAAGTAGAGTTCCTAATTAACCAAATGATCAAATGACTTGAGCAAGTGAAGAAGATGGACCAGACTATCATCAAACATCATGCATAAATAGACAGATTAGTCTAGTTACACATTTGATAAATGCACTTAGGAGGTCTACCAAAGCCAAAGGAATTCATGTACATGATGATTTTGGTCTCATAAACATCCTCTACAAATTTTATATCTTGATGAGCTTGATATCTCAATATATAATCCTTTAAATTTGATCTAACAGAGTAAGACGTGCACGAGGACGTCAAGACTAAGCCTCATGAAATTGCCATTTAAATTCAAATGTTCAAAGGATAAACATGTGGATGACAAGAGTAAAAATATAAATTAATTAGATAATATATCAATGTCATGTGGGAAATCAATAGGTCAAAAGATCCTTGGAATGAGATCAATGGTTTACGTTCAATGAGACCAAAGATCTAATGGTACATGGATGAAGCTTGAGTCAATGGGTCCAGGCAGATCAATGAAGCATGTTCACTCATACAAAACATATCTAATGGTGAGTGGTGGGTCAAAAGGTTAGTGTATCCTAAGAGAAAATATGTGGGTGATAAGTGTCTTAAGCATGTTAAATTGGTAGAAGATCTATGGCTCATGTTTATTTGTACAGAGAAAGATCAATGATGTGAGCAAGGTTAATAAGTCAATAGAGCTTAGATCAAGTGAGAGGCCACCAAGTGTCTAAATTTGATAGTTCCAAATCAATAAGTTTATGACCAATGAACAAAGGAGAGCCCAAGATATTTATGATGGAGGTCAACAGAGCTATTTTTGACCCAAGAAAGCAAATGCATGAGTCGAGTTTGAAGATAATCTAGGTTAAACTAGAATGGATATTTTAGGGATCAAGCATCACCATTAGAGATCCATAGAGGTATAATATGTCTTTTAAACCTAATATAGATAAAAGGGTGGTATATGTTATCGAAGTGAGATAAAAAACCTGGCGATCTTTATTTCACTGACATTAAGACTATAGAAAAACCAATAATTGGGATTGGTTTTCATCTATAGTAGGCTTGGGTTCAGATTTAAAAATAAGGGTAGATATATGTGACTATAGGAAGGTGTCTCATCCTTCAACATAGCTATATACTTGATAAATATGTACTTAAATCCACTTAAAACATATTTAGTCATGGCTCTGTAAGGATTCAAGATATGAGGATTTTGTTCTCATAATGAAACCAAGTGGAAGATGGTGTGGAAGATCAAAGAAAAGGGATATAGTGGTTGGAAAAAGAAGTTGGAGCATTCATTTATGTTTTAGAGCCTTTAAATATTTTTTCCAATAGTAAGATCATGACTCATCATTCTCAATAGATTCTTCTCTTGTAGTGCATTTCTCAATAAATGAGAAGAGTTTGAAGACTATTGGAGCAAATGAAGGTTAATTTATCAACGAAGGATTAGTCTTGATTGGATTAAAATGTGGCAGAGACTTTAAGAAAGGTGGTGAAAGCTTATTGATTGATTTATTGATACATGATCTTCGTCTCTTTATTTCCCTTTCTCTATATTACACTTCTCTTTCCCATTTGTAAGCTCTCACTCTCTCAGATTCTAGACTCTCACAAGGACTCTAATTTTGAAGAGCAGGGGACTCTCTGAGATATTTTAAGATATGATCATCTTGATTAGGCTAAACCCTATCAAGCATTTGTAAGAACTACCTCTTGATGCAATAAAATAATTTCTTTACCTATCTCTTGCCTTAGATCAGTGTTTAGTGAGTTGTGCATGATGGCATTGTGAAGGAGAATCTTCCTCATCCATTGTCCTCATTTCTGACCTCCTTTAGGGTATTTTCAAGTTATTGCAAGTCTAGATTAGTGTTCTACCTAAACCTAGTCCATGAAACACTTATGCAATGAGCTAGATTGTGAGGTTGTGTGAGCTAGCATTATCTGCTGCAGATCTAGTGTGAGTTCAAGCTTATGGGAGTTTTCCATTTTTATTTTTATCACCTTTTAACCTTATTAGGAGCACTTTCTCCATTTTTAATCCTTTTCTCAGTAGTAACATTAGTTTAGATCATCCATCAAAAGGAAGTCGGCCTTCTCTATAGGTTCAACCCCACCATAGGATACCCACAGCCTAGGGTTGTTCCCATAGTGTAGCTAAATTGGAGAGACCTTGAAGAACCCTATCCAAAGGTGCAAATTGATGCTACAACACTATTATTATGGGAAAATTAGTAATCAATTTTAACAAATATGTGGTGTCATGGGTACTACCCCAATACTCAAGCCATAAAAATATTATATTTAAATATAATATATCACATACCTCGTAATATATATAAATTGTGTAGGATTTTTATATTTCTACTAATAAAGATCCTCTTAGAAATTTGATTATGTATTGCACTAATAAGTGATTAACCTTATAAGGTTAATCTCTATGTACCTCGAATATGATATAATGTAGTTTTGTGATGGTGGAAACTTATATATGCAATGCACTTTTTGACTTTTCATTATTTATAATTGTAAATTTATATAGCAAAAAGAATAAAAAACAAACACACATTATCAAGGTAATTTTTTTTTTTAAAAAAAATGGTTTCATATGGTAGGTCTTTGTTCTTGAAATATTCATTTTTCATCTTAATTTTTAGTATTTCCTATCTAGATTGAGTTCCATAATCACTATTTGGGTTTTGTTAAATAGAAAATTATATTTAAATAGAAAATTATATGGCATTGTTATAATAAAATAGGTTTATTAAAAAAAAACAAATGTGTTTCAAGGTCATAAACTAGGTTTATGTCATGATCAAAGCATTTTGAGTGAAAAATGTTCATAACTTTTATCTAAAAATTAAATTTATTTTTTGGGATAAATCACACAATCTTTTATAAATTTAGATAGTGAATTTCTTAATTCCTTGAGTAAAATAGAATTGGTTGCGGAATTCTCAGTTTACCAATTAAATAAAAATAGGAAATGGATTTAAAAATTATAATAAGTCATTTTCCAAAATTTAATTAAAAGGAATTGACTTTTAACTCTCTGAGAGTAAATAGTCTGAACAATTTTGAGTATGGGTATTTGAAAAACCCATATAACTCTATTGTTCATTTAAAACCATTTCATTCATATTTTTATCTCTTAAAATAGTCTCTTAATTAATTTCTCGTAATAAACTTTCAAATATCAGTTATTAATTTTAAAACTGACATAAAATGGAATACTAATAAAATAGAGAAAACATAGAGACAAAGATTGTTTATGAGGTTCATCAATTGTCTATGTTCTCAAATTCATTTGAACCATTCCATTATAAAAAAATGTAAATACAGAATTTAAACTTACATGTATTATTTAAAAAAACTTGCAGCGTTGTAGAATATGAAGAACTCGTCTGTAGTACGAAAATGTTCTTCTTTTCAGCGAAATGAATATCTGCAAGTGCTACTTATTTCTCTCAACCAAAGAAAAATAATTCTCAAAGGATTTTAAAAATATATCCTTGGCTTTTACAACTCTTTGTAATTCATACACGCTGAAAAATATTCGAGAATAAATAAAATCAAAACACAGTCAATTCACTAAATTAAATCCCTGTGTTCTTCAAGTAAAATAGACCTTCATTTTTATGGACCATCAATACTTGAAATCCCCAATACATTTTTTCTCTGTCAAATATATTTAACCTATATTCATTTATGTTAACTTTTTACTCTCTGTAAGCTTTTTATACGCTATCCATAAATTAATAATAATCCTCAATATTTAAAAATTGCCATATAACCAATATTAACTAATAATCTTTGATTTCCAACTCCATACTTTATTTAATAAAACTTCCCGTAAATAACAACCATGATCTTCAACCAAATATGTGACCATGCAAAAGTTAAGTGAAAGACCCACATATAGCAAAAGGTGAATAAAGCTTAAGAGTTTAATACCAAACATAAAACATGCGAGGACATTTACCATGCAAATATCCACCAAAACCACGTGAAATAAAATGTATGCATGTTAAAGTTTAACATTGGACATAAAACATATCCCATAATAAAAAGCTTATTTTACCCCTCTAAAGTGGAAATCCACGTGGGAGTGGGACAAAGTGGAGTGGGGTGATCAGTATTTATTTATTTAAATCCATGTAATTTTCAACGTGAGAAAAAGGAAAGTGGGGATAATGTTTATTATTATTGTTTTTTAATATCTCTTAATTTTACCAAATTTTTTCAGGTGGAGTGGGAAAATAATTTAATTTTTTGAACTTACGCAAGATTAAAAATATTCAGTGATTTAAAAAAATTATAAATAAAATAAATTAATTTGAGATTTTAATTTAAAATTGGGATTTAATAAATTTAGGTTAATATATCCAATGGTAAATTAATATCATGAATATGATATAAAGATTAATCAAAATTGAGATTTGAGATAATTATGATGGGAGTAATTAATTGGTTGTGGAACGAATAAATTTCGGTAGCTTAATAAAATTATGTGGTAAAATTGGTAACATTAGATGTCCTTTGATTACGGGATAATGTAGGTAAATAGTCAGTGTAATCCCACATATGTAACACAACATCTATTAGCAACATAATAAAATAATTCCAATATAAAAAATAAAACTTTTGCAACTTTCTTAAATTTTTGCCACGTGTCGATTTTCCACTATGACACTTGTCCTTTCCACATTTTTTAAAACTACATAAAAATCCTTCAAATCAAACTTACTCTGTACCCACCTTATTTATTATAATTAACATGACCATTATGTACTATGTGAACTAATATTCCCCAATAATAAAATGAAATACCTTGTTGAGTTTGATCTATTTTTACATCCATTTGGTATATCCAAAATGTACTCATTGTAAAATTGTGTTGAGTTGTATGGGGCATGAACCACACTTTAATGTGAACAACACATGGACCAAAATAAATGGGTAATATCATATAACCTAATAAATTTTCTAACTTCCTTTATGATTTAAGTCTTTGATAAAAACATTTTTCATTACAAAAAAAACTTTCTATGGGATCGATGTGGTTATGATAAAAATATGATCCACAAATGAATAATCTAATTGTTAAATCCTTTTAGTGGGGATGATTGTTGCTTAGTGTATTTGGAAGTGGTTATGGAAAATGCCCATCCGGTATTTGTCAATTTGTCATGAATTGAGTGGATTTTACAAAGATGTTATATAGAGATTTCTAATTCCACATGTTTGTTCATTATATTCACTTAGAAATTCACTCCCATCTTATGTATCAAAAACATTATTTTTGTAATTTTAATGTGATATGTTTAATTATTTTTTATAATTAAATTTAAAAAATAAGCATATCTATGGACATCCATAAATAGTTAGGTAAATGAAGTATAATGTTTATGCAATGCCTTTTCATTTAGTGGAGGAGTAAGACCTTTACTAAATAGGAATTGTAGTTCCATATATGAAGTTTGATATGTTAAGGAATATGATGCATTTTTATATTGAGTAACATAATCTTGCAAATATTCATTAACATGGTGTTTAAAGTTTTTAAAATGATCCAATGTAAATTTTGGCACATTGTGTGTATTAAAAGCTGAGAATAAAAATATCATCTAATTACTTGAACATAGTTAAGGAACCATTTGGTAAACTATGTAACCAACTACAAACATCATATATAAAGCTCATATGAAATTTATTTTACAATATTCACTCATATTTAGACCAATTTTTAAAAATTGTATAAATTAAATTATATGTTTGGAAGGATCTTCATTTCCAAAAAATGAAGGCAATATTGACATGATAAACATTTGTGGGTAAGGATATTCAAATACATATTTTAAAAAAGGTTCATTTTTTATAATGTTTTCACTAGTAGTAACATTTTAAGATGACGTTTATACTTTGAGATGTGAAACTTGCATTTGAAGATCTCATATCGTACTCATCAGAGACATAATATAAATAGTAAGAATTGTTAAATTTTGCAAAGATGTAATCATTGGTTATAATTAACCATCTTTTTGAAACATAGGAATAATGGATGTTTTATCATTATAAGTAATTTTTTTTTATTGTCATAAATTGAAACTTTTGGAATTTTTGGTAATGGTATGTCCTTTGTAATTTTTAATTTTTTTTAACAATGATATATCATTTGAAAAATTTGTAACCTTTGGTATATCTTGTAACATATTTGGAATCTTTGGTATACATTGTAAACAATTTAGAATATTTAGTAATAGTACTTCCTTTAAAATCTTTGGTAATGATGCCTAATTTGAAAACCTTGGAATATTTGGTAGTTAAACATTTTTTTGAAATTTTAGAACTTTTGGTAAGGTTACATTGTTGGGAGCTTTCAAGGAAGACATGATGTCTTTATGAATAATGCAAAAAATCTCATGATTAAATGATAGAAGATTGAAGTTTGCATTAATAGTGGGGGCACTATCTAAAAATTGAAGAACTCATCGTAATTTTTTTTTGAAGAGAATAATTTTGACCATTTGATGTTTATAGAGAACTCACGATATCCATGTGAAAATTATGATTTTTTTCATATTTAAATAAAGGAAAATTTTTACTATATGTATCCAAATCTATTTTAGGATGTTTTGGAATATGTTGACCATCACCATGATGTATTGACCTACCTTTTTGGTTACTAATAATAAGGACTACATAACCTAACATAAGCCACCATCAAATAATTGGAGTGGGATGCTGACTATTGGAACCTTGAGGGGTATGTTTCTCAATGAAGTGGGTTAAACATGTCTACTTTTATTTACTTTGTAACATTTGAAATTATTATACTTAATATCCATGGTTTTATAAATATATACCTCTTCTTTATAATAAGTTATGCTTGATCTCACAAATGGTTCCATGGGGTAACCATTATTTTATCTTTGGTAAAATAAAGAATAAAATAAATTAGAAGTAAAGTATGAAACACTAGGAAGCTAAAAAACCTTAGAGCAAACAATGGTTTCATAAGAAGAATCAGTGGTCAGTTCACTAAATGTTTATCCCTTTTCAAATAGTGTGGTATTAAGGGTCAAGGAGGTTGAATATCCTATACATAATAATGAATAAACCTATTAAATAGTAGGATAATTAATTGAAAAATAAAATAAATAAATATTCTAAATTAAAGTGTTGAGTTATGCTAAATATATAAAATACACATAGAATAGTAGTTTGATTTCATAAGAACAAAGAAGGGAAAATATTTAGCTTATATTCAAATGCATAGGAATATATGAGTAGTATAAAGGTGGAAAAAAGTAGGGACATGATTAAGATATATTCATCATATTCTTGAAATATTATTTTTGGAGACTTGGACACTTGCATCAACCTGTGGACCCTTGTGTTGATGATTTTGCCCTAATTTAAATGTAAATATCATGTAACTAATATCCAATGTATAATGAATTAACCACATAGAGCCTTATGCGTTTTGTATAACCTTTGTTTTTATGTATTTTATTCATGTCTACAGGCTATATATGATTGTATATGGATACAAACCTAGTTCTTCACTTTAGGTCTTTGTAACTTTGCAAAAATGTGTTAGTGGGCTCACAGTGTTGAGATAACCTCAATGTTCCTTCTATTAATGAGCATTACCTATATATACAATACTAAAAGGAGGGATCTATATTTATGTAGTTATCCCCTAGGTGTTGGCTTTTGTGTTACAAGGGTACAATGCACTATACGTAAGGGCATTCAATGATGTAGTTTGTAGCTTAACATATAATGCTCATGGTTATTTTTAAAATTATTTCGACTTTAATATGATGGATCCTATGATTGATATGAAAATAGGGGAAAATAGGGCAAAATAATAAAGATGTGTAATTGATTTATTGAGCCTAAATAGGTGTTTAGTTTTTTATAGATGAATAATGAGTAAGACTAGATTTGTATTTATACCACTCCTTTCAAAAATATATCATGCTAGAGTTCAATTGGACAAATGGGAAAACCCATAGGACTTGAAATATTTTCAAATTAGATAAATTTTGAGGACTGAACACTTGATAATATTTTGGAAGTGTCCCTAAATGGGGTGAAAGTGTCTAGTAGGATAGGAAGTTTTTGAGGATCTAAAACTGGCAACAAAGGATATAACTCAGGTTTTAAGCTTTATATACAATGCAAGAGATTAGGGTCTATAGAATTGATAGGATCATATCATAAGATAAATAATTATGCATAATGATATGGGGAATTTGATTCTTTTGACAATGAGAACATCTATAAATTAAGTGTATAACCTTGATGTGTGTTGGTAAAGTATGCAATACTTATATGTTAGATAAATTAGATTTAATATCTACAAGAAAAACTCTTGTTTGATAAGATTTTTGATTTCAGCCTTTACTTCATCCACAGTGAACTGATTTATTGAGTCCTCCTTAGACATATCACATTGTAATTATACTAGGTTGAAAGAGAGTTATTTCATCTTCTCTCTTCCAATTTGGAATTGATCTTATAGCTCACTTATAGCTTGATTTAAAATTTTAATCTTATAAAGGACACATTATGACCATTTTAAATAGGTATCCTCTTCATATTTATCAAATATCCTAGCGTTAACCATCACATCGATTTTAATGTCAATCATCTATTTAATATCACCTTTCATAATTTACCAAACCTTCAAATCACTATTTTTGGCAAGGGTAAGAGGAAAAGAAAGTTTGAATAATTATGGACCATTTCAAATAAATTGGACTTATTAATACTCCAACTAAAAAATAAATATCAATAATTGGCCTACATTATTCAAAATTTTATAATTCTACATTCTCTCTAATCTAATAAATGGGGAATAGAACCAAAATTTTACCATACTCCTAGTCCAATTTATTTAAAATATATGAAAATGATTCTTTTTCAAAAATTATATCCAATCCAATTTGGAGACATAAGTCTAGATTATCTTAAATAATCCTTAATTTAGAATTATTTGTGAAAGAGAAAATAAATATATGAGATGTCAATAAGAAGTCAAAGAGTAATCATAAATGAAGAGTCAAAAAAGAAGATGAAGAGAATTTATAAGAAATTGTGTGTAGAAGGTAAAATCATACCATTATTGAATAAAATATATCTTTTAGTCTCATTAAAGTATTATTGTGTGTATTAGTCTTCTTAATTTAATAATTATTCGTTGCTAATCTAGTTATTTGTTCTTACAATTAGATTATAGACAATAATGGTGTGGATACTCAAAATTCAAACACAAGTCTTCCATTATTATTTCATTCATTATTCCTCATGAAACTCAGTTGTACAACCTACTAATTCATTCTATCTAGCTGTAGTAGTTTGTGTGGTTCTATGAGGACAAATTTGACTTTTTTTGGTAGATTAGGAAGGTGTTTCAATCTTTATGCGGTGTATTAAATGATTTAAGACTTTTAAAAAGGTGTCTCAATCAATATGAATGGCATGTAAGGAGTTTACGAAGCCCCCAACTGAAGAATAAAATAATTTTAGGAAAGAGACAAATTTTAACTGAGAAAGAGATGGAGCCACGTGGTCAACACATTACTAGATTCATCCTTTTGTTTGGAATAGATAATTATCAGTAAGGCCAATCAGTTATGTTTGATGAGAATGGAAGGATATTTATGTACTTTGGCAGTGTGATAGATATGTGGTTACCCACTAGTAATGTGACACATCACAAATCACTCATTTTCACCCTTTGTTGTGTTGATGAGCTTGGATAAGGTGATGATCACATGGAACACACCATCCAAACTTCCTAATTGAGCACTGATGTAGCATTTTCAAATTAAAAATTAAGTAGTACACTGATAATAGGAGAAGATATGATGGGATAAGTACTATGAGAGGCTATGATTTATTATAATCTTTCATAGCTACAACTTATGCCTTATGAATTTTCACTTCTATTTTTTAATTCATCGACAATTGTGCTTTTCCTAGAGTAAATACTTTCTAAAAATCATTTCCATAAGGGATAAATAGAAGTGGTTCCTCACCAAATAAATAAAGTACCTGTGTATCTCTTTGATATATGTGCTAAAATTATAAATTCAAATCATCCAAAGAAGGCAATGATTGTAAATTTGGGTTGCATATTAAGATGAACACAACTAAATATAATTTAGAAAATAAACTGAAGGATATATCATGTATTTGACCATTATGCACATGTGAATAGGTATGAAAAAATGGAGTATATATTACAAACCATGTACAAGTTATTTTTCTTTTAGAAGCAATAGAATAATAAGAAAAACATCAAGGTGATTTGTAGAGCATAAACCTACGTGGTGTTACTTATACAACTGCATGGCATGTAAACCTATGTAGAGTTCTTCTTTAAATCTACATGGATATTTTCCTTCTTCTTTGGCTCAAGGAGGTTTTATAATCTAAACATTCATTTATAGCTAATTTCTATAATTACAATATCATGATGTTCCTGGTCTATGTTAGAAGCTTTAATATATAGAAAGGCATTTCAAAGTCCCAATGAAAATATTTGGCACAAGTTAGCAAAGCTTAACTGTCACTTAGACACCAAGTTTTATTTAGGGTGAATAATTAATTATGTATTTTCATTAGAGCAAGAAATATGTCTTTATAGTTTTTTGATAGTGTAAATGTATTTTATATTGTAATAGGAGGCATGGGTATAGTGGAACAAGTATAGATTAGTGGGTATAGAGGAGTGAGTTGTATAAGAGTGGGGACTTCGACATGAGATGTCATGGAGAGTAGGATTAGGATTAGATTAGTTATCTCAAATACATTGTAATTAAGATCAATTTTAAAAACTTAAATTTGTATGGCCTTTATGTGTCTCAAGATAAGACACTTGTATATGTCTGGGTGAGTGTTAGCAAGGGTAAAAAGAAAGGAGAGATTGAATAATTTAGCATTATTTGTAAAAGATAATATTAGATGTCAAGGAGGATTCAAAGATTCATTGGAATGAAGAGTTGAGAAAGAAGATGAAGAGCCTTTATAGTAAATTATGTGTACAAGGTGAAATTAGGGCATTATTGAATAAACTATATCTTTCGATCTCAATTAAGTGTTAATGTGTGTATTATTCTTCTTCATTTATTTAATATTGGTTTCCAATATGATTATTAATCCTTGATACTAAATTATAGCCAAAAACTATCATGAGCCTTGATTTTATAATTGATATTAACAATCTTAACATCAATTATCCCATTTACCTTTATTAACTCCTCAATGCATTTCATATCATCCAAGAAAAAAACTCAACCCATGATTCAATAATTTTACCATAAGTATTGTATTTGATGATGGTGGTTATGAAATTATTACTAATTACAAAAAATTGAGAAGGAACATCAACCTGAGGAACTACTGGTAATTATAATAAATTAACAAAAAAAATTCATATCTAGTTAATTATTGAAACCAATACTTTTATTATTCCTGAGTGAGTTTATCTTATTTACCTCCTCAATGCATTTCAAACCATCCAAGAAAAAAACTCAACCCATGATTCAATAATTTTATCACAGGTGTTTTATTTGATGATGGTAGTTATGGCATTATTAATAATTCCAATAACTTGAGAAGGAACATCAACTTGAGGAACTACTAGTAATTATAATAGATTGATAAAATAATCTTCATACCTAGTTAATTATTGAAACTAATACTTTTATTATTCATGAGTGATTTTATCTTATTTATATATTTTTATCATTCTCTCTATATTTTCTTGCAAGTTATGAGGATCACTTTCCCAAGTTAGATCCCCAATGGATACTCTCTTCATAGTATAATCACTCATAGTCATATCCTCCTCATTTTAATCAATATTAGACTTGATAATCTTAACAAAATAAGCCCTTGGTAGGTTTGAGACTAACCTTGATGGGGTCTTTTCACTATGGGGATGAGTATTATTAAAGAGATTGGAAACTATATCAAAATATTGAATTTATGCCTAAACCACCTTCTATCTTTTATTCAATATTTATTTCATCCATTAAAATGACATTTGGTTGAAACTAGTCATTTTAGTAATTTAAGTTGGTGTTTTAGGTTGATTTGGATGTGAAGCATTTGGATGAGGTGGATCAGGTCAATAAACTAAAGGAGATATAGAGGATGATGTTTAAAAATAACTAATAACTACTAGCTGAGTTTTTCCTTTAGTAATGAAATGATATTATGGAGTGTTATTAGGATCTCATATATAAGGAGATACAAGAGGGGAGGAGGAATGCAAAATTACATATCTCTTATATTATAAATTCATTCCCATAATAGGACTTTATTCACAAGTTTTTCTATTTTGTTTTGGCTTCATGTGAGGTTCATCATCTCCATCATCAAAACTTGAAGAGATGGATGAATAAATTAAAATGATAGCAATGCCTTTACCATAACCCTTGGGATCTACTACAGGTACTTGATTTTTATGTGGTAAAGATATTTATCTCTTGAAGCCTCCAACTCCATTGAATTTTTTAGTTTTTTTAAACCATTCCATGGTGTGGTAAAACACATGTTTTATTCTCTCTTAAAAATATGTAACTCTTTGATCTACCAATTGATAGTAGGAAATGGGGAACCCATATAAGTTTCAACACATATGGAATCAAGGAGCTCATTATAATAATCAATCATGCCATTTGCAACCCATGTATCTATGAATAGTCTATTTTTTTCTAAACCTAGTCTACCCTGTCACTCCTTATTACCTTGAACTATTCTACATAATCAACCTAGTATTCATTTAGGTGTGGTATATGTTCATGAGACCCAAAAAATTTGAGGTTTTTCCTACTAAAACATTATTATGAAAAGTATATAGACTTACATATGAATAAAAAGTGGATTATATATATTAAGATTCGATATCATGACATTCACAACATTCTTACATGTAAAAAGAATCAAAGATATAATAAATGCAACATCTAGCACATGCATGTATTTGTATTGCTTGTGTATTCTGAAAAACTATTTGCATAATTTAGTTAACATGAAATTATTATTGGTTAGCCTTCATAGTCATAAAGTATATACTTAAAATCCTCAAAATATTATATATTTAGATTTTTGTAATTACATGAAGTAGCTCCCATATCGAGAGATTGGGCTAACTGCTTAATTATAAATTCTTTTTCCCCAATATTCATATAGGTCTTGGAATATTCTCATAGTGAAGGCATAATTGACTCTTTTGAAATTATTATTGATATGTTATAGAGTCAAATAAGAATAGAACTCATATAATTGCCTCATTGAGTGAGGTCAAGGTACACTCTCTAAGAAGCCAAAGAGTACACCAAGTACAAGGTCTTGAATAATTTATTTTTAGTGTCCACTTTGATAAAATGTTAGTTTAGGGACTAATGATAATTTCTCCCCATTCTAAGTATATTTTATAATTAAAATTATGTTCATCATCATAAGCATCCATGGGTAGAATTTCATTTTTATTTCAATTCTTGATATTCAATTGAGAAGATTTATAATGTATGAAAGATCTTCTTTGAATCAAAGAATTAATAAGTTCCTTGGTATATTATAGGGTTTTAAAAAAATCAATTATGAATCATTGATGGTGGTTAGATGATTATCATGGTTCTTATCCTAGTAGCATTACCCTACTTCCACACTCATTATAGCATAAGTGTCATGTACTAGGATTCTCAATGTCATGCCCATTTAATTACCATATAGTTTGGCCATCATATCTCCTTCACTTGACCTTATCTAATTTTTATTTGGATCATAGTGTTAGGCACAATAGAATACCAAATTTGAGCATTGTACTGAGGTAGGGAAACTAATCACTCTAGGCATATCACTTTCTATCATGTGCACTATCTTAGAGTTTGGGTTCTCTCTGTTGAGTTGTTTATGTAATTATTCAAAGTTTACATGACCAATATGATAATATCCAATCTTGGTATTATTATTGTCTAATAACAATAGGGTTTAAAAACCATATATTTATATTTCATTTTCATTTATTTTACAGGTTGAAAGGTTTTTTTTGTCAAGGTTTTGTGAATTCACCAGACCAATAATCATAAAGTGTTTGTGTGGCTGCAAATAATAGACTACGATGGTCATGAAATATTTATTGTCTCTTTGGAAAAACCCTAAAACAAATATATTAAAAACCTATAAAAATTTAGTGCCTTAGGTACAACAACCCTCTAGGTGAAATTTATTGAAGATATAAATCAACACCATTAAAAGCTACACCAAAGGGAATTGCTCTGAACACTAGGTATTTTAACAATATCTTTGTAAAACTCCATTTTGGAAGAAGATAATGAGATTTATTTGGAGTTTTAAACAACACTATGACAAATATTATGACTCAAATTAGACATTTGGGTTAATTTATATAATTTTGACATGGGTTTTAGATTAAAACATATAAAATCTTGCATCATGTTTCCATGTGGACAATTCTTCTATCTTGATAGTTACATCAAACAAAAGATCACATTTGGGAATGACTATAGGAGTAGCCTAATGTATTCCACATCTACAGGGATGGGTCATTCATGTGTAGATACAATGGATTCATGGTGACATGACCTTGGATATCTTAGTTACACATATCACATGGTATGTAGCTTGGACATGCCCGACCTCTTAGACATATAGGGTACAAAAACATGCTTTGCACTTGAACAATTTTTTTTTAAAATTTAAACAAATTCAAACACTTGATATTTTTTTGAAACTCAATTTTGTGATTTGAATTATAATATTTTACCATAAACTATTCCCTATTTTTCCTATCTTAGTTATATTTATCCTTAAATAAAATAGGGGACAAAAAATAGCTCACGCTGGGGATAAGGACTTATGAAAGGACATATAATGAACTCAAAATTTATGGTTTTATAATCCAAGTATCTTATCCATTTGGATAAGGAGTCTACTCAAAGTGATATTATCAATAAATGAAATAATAATAATTAAGAACATGGAAATCAAAACACACAATATAAATGGAAACACACAACAAACTTAAATCACCTATACAGAATGTTATGTGGAAACCTACCTTCACTATTTATATTGGTTCAAATATCATCTATTATATAATAGTGATATAAGATTTACATTATTCTATGCCAAGAAGTAGGTATTCTCACCACATAAATTTCATATTTTGAAAGGTACCATCCACAAGGAATCAAACTTCCCATGACATTCTCATGGTTCTATTATTTTATCCCAAATCATAACTAAACCTCCCACCTCAAAATCTAAATGCTTTTATTTTTTATCAGACACTTCTTTTACCTTTCCTTGACATGTTGAGATTCTATCAATCACCATTATTCATTATTCTTCTAATATGATCAACTATAGCTTGAGATAGCCATAAAGTTGGAATCATACAGAGATAGGGATAATTACATATATACCATAGAACAAATAGAAAGGAAACATTATAATTACTATCTAAGGAGTCATACGATTAACCCATAGTATATCATATAATTGTTTTTACTCATTTCTCTAATTATTATCAACTAATTTACAAATAATAGTAGTGACATTGTTATTACTAGATTCTACTTGACCATTACCCTAAGGGTAATAATAATATAAGTGTGAATATGATATCCCATATCTATAATATAAACTAATCAATTCAGATAATGAAAATTTGGAATCATTTTCCATGATAGTTTTCTTATAAACTCAAAATATGACTAATATGTATTATTTTATGAAGTTGAAAACAAATTCAAAACTGGTTGATATTATCGAAATAGCCTCTAGCAACATAGTGAAGGAGTCAATCACCATCATCATATGAGTACACCTTGTGTTGGTATGTGTGTTCAAAGTTTTGATGAAATACAATCACCACTATTGAAAAGGTTATTAAATGACTACATGTCAAAGAGGCAATGTTAATGATTTAGGTTTCACAAAATATTATTGGCAAGCCTCACATTTTGACACCAATTATTTTACACTTTGAAAAATGTTGACTAGCATTAATTTTTTTGAAAAACTTCTAAGGTTTTTACATAAAATTAAAAGTTAAAAGTGTCCACTATAGGATTTATCAAGGAAATCTCCTAAAATCTTCATTGATGGTTATTTATTCATGCATCTCAATTAAGTATTATCATATAGGAACTTTTTAAATAGACTTTTATCCCAAATAATGTATTTAGATACCTTAAATTTGACTGTCCTCTTTTGTTTTGGATTTAGATGACTTAGACATTCTCCATAAGAGAGAAAGTATACGATGCCAAAATACACTCTTAAAGGGAATTAAAAAATACCACCAATGGTAGTTATTTATTCTTTTCTCTATTTGAATCATCACTTTCATAAATCAAATTTGAAAGGCCTTGTACTCTTACCATAATAGTGGGTTTGATATCTTAATAATATTCTTGTATTTTGGAAATCCATCCACCTCTCTTTGATGTGAGTTCTTGTTGAGTTAGAATTGATTTGACTATTGAATCTTGGACCATCACCATGGTGTAAGATTTCAAGATGTAGAACATAAAATGTTTCACTTATTTGACCATAATGTATGAGTGATAGGAGATTAAATCCCTTTTACCATTTTTCTACACTAAACTAATAGATAATGTATATTTGGAAGAGTAGCAATACCAAATGTAGTCCTTCTAAAAATATGGGTAGGTTAAAGCATGTCCCTTACCAATGAGTTTTTAATTTCATTTAAATAATTATTCCCATTTACATTTTATTTAAAATATCTATTTGCTCACATCATCTATACAATGTGTCTAATGAGATCAAATAAGTATGAGACCAATCTTCTAAGAAAATTAGCTTTACATAAGAATGAATGTGTGTCATGCTTGTTGGTGGGTAAGATAGTTATTTAATTTATTTTACTATTTATATATAAATTTTACAACATTATTTAGAAACCGCAGGTACCAAGAGTTTACCTCAATTACAACAAATATATATTTTTTAAGATTTAAATATATCCTATGAATTTGACATCTCTTAAAAACCTTTTTCGGGTATTTGTATTGATCTGTCCTTTTTTTTTACAACATTGTGAGTTAATCAAGGTAAATCAATATGATATTATTGTTCATGTCACTGAAGGCTAAAAATATTTTCCTCTGAAATATATCTCGGACATTGATGATACCAAAAGACATACTTTTATATGTGAATGTTCCCAATGGGGTAATACATGTTGTCTTGTATTAATCTTATGCAACCACTTACACCTAATTATATCTACAAAATCCATCCAACATGGACATAACCTTATATCTAACAATAGATTATAGGATTTGATCCATGATTCACAAAGGATATTTTTCATTGAATGATATATGATTTAGATTATGAAAATCTAGGCAAATCTTAACTTCTCCATTATTATTTCTTACCAACACAATTTTAGTCACTTAGGTATAATGATGGATAGGAAAGATAATTTTTACATCCACCATATTCTTGATTTATTCATAGTTAGTGCTAGCAAGTTTTGAATTATAGTGTTGCATTTTTTTGTCTGAAAGGATTAACACTAGTCTTCACTGGAATATTATGCTGCATACTTTTAGGTCTAAAATACTTTAGATCAACATATAACCAAGAAAATATGTATCTATTTAGTTTTAATAGAAAAATCAATTTCATGTGTTCTTCCTTGGAACAAAAAATTTCAACTTTTACATATTTTAGCTCCTCATCTATACTATTTTCACTTTATCCTACTTAGGTGACCCTTGGGGATCTTCTTGTATTTTAATTTTTATGCACCTATCATGTTTGTCAAACATTTCCTCCAAAGATACCAAGAAATTATGGATCTTTTACCCTTTAGCTAAAATAATTTACCATCTAATTGAATCTCTTCAGCATCAAATGGTTCTAATATTTATTTATCCTTTTCCTAGCTTATAATACTCTATGTATGTTATTGTAAGTCCTTCCAAATATAGATTTATGAAGTTATATATTTAATTCAATAATTAAATAATTGACTCATAATTATTGAACACATTATTATTTAACACTTTTCAATGCTCATAATTATCTAGAACACTAAAGTGGTATAGAATTTCAATGATATACTAGTCTTTATCAATACCTAGATGAGGGATCAAAAAAGATGAATATACAACTAGAACATCAATTTTATAATTTTTAACTCTCGGGATAATATTAATGGAAAATTAGTTGAAGGTTTTGATGCAGTAAAAAAACCTATTTTCTTAATGTTTCAATATATCAATCTTCACCTCGTACTAACCATATTCATAATCAACTTAGAATCTACTTAATCTTTGAGATTTTGAATCCCCATTTATTGTATCACATACATTCCTAAGAGCAATGCCTTATATTCAGTTTAATTATTAGTGTATAAAAATTAAAGTTTATAAGAAAAATGAAAGAATTCATGTTGACTAGAATTAAACACCACAACATCACCTAAACCTACATTTAAGAAACATAAAAAAAACTAATGTCTAGACATCATTTTTATTACCTTCTATGATTTAAATAAGTTAAATATATTTATCATTCATCATCATGTAGGTACTAGGACCTGTTTCCTGTACAAAATGACAACTCAAGGGTCTTTGGATTTTTTCACCAAAAATTTTGCCTTTGGTTCTGGTAACATTTTTTCATTTATTACTTTTATAGGAGTAATAGACTATGTCTAGTTTAATTTGATTTCACGTATAAGATCATAAAAGTGTATATTTAATAAAATTACATAAATGGGATGGATATCTCCAACTAGAATAGTCATTTTAACTTTCTTATGAGGGAACACAATGACACCAACATATGTATTTTTTATCTATACAATCAACGAGACTTATTTCACTTCGATGTTAAAACATAATAAAATATTTTTAGTGTAGGTCAGCCCTAAGGCGTGATCTACTTTATCCAACATCACATTATCTAAATATCTTGAATTAATTATGCCATTGTTGAGTCAGAATCTACCAACGAACAACAAAACATAGAAAGGCCACGGATTTCATTAGTTTGAGTAGAAACATCTATGTTATTTTAAAAATTATAATCAACCAATTTGATATGGTCTCCATGAGGAGGTGAATTGTAACTTTCTCATTTTTATGAAATTGACCAATCCATCCAATTACTCAATATTTTAGCTAAGGTATTTAGTTTTTGAAATCTAAAACTTAGTCTTGTTGATGTGGTAAATTATATCAAAAGAATAATAATTGTATATTTTTCGTTGTTGCAAAAATTAGTAGGAGATATGGGATTTCTTGTATTTTTTAGGCTTATTATCTTTTAATAACTTAAACAAAGGATTGCCTCTATTGATAATCAACTAAGTAGTTTTATCCCTAAAATATTCCCTTTTTTATTTTTAGACTCTTTATTCTTTTCAATAGACTTAAACTTATTGTTATGAGATATACTAAAAAAATATATGAATGACTTTTCATATCCTTCCCTCTTTCATCATATTCATCACCATCAAGTTCATATTCAAATTAAAATATCCAACACTAGAGTCACCATCAGGGCCTTCAATATCAAGATCAGAGGTGTTTCAATAAAATTTTATTTATTTTCTTTAGAATAAAGTGACAAGAAAATCAAAGAGGGTATGGTAGAAAAACTTGATATGTTGTGCACGCATTGATCCAAATGATTGTGGAGACTCCTCTTTAGTTGGGGAGGAATGACCTCCAAATACGAAAACACTAAATAAACAGTTGATTAGTTGGTTAGTAGGGTGGATTTCTTGGTGCGAGCTAGATCCAAGAAGCATAGGCTTCTTAGGGGATGTTAATCCACACTTTTAAATAATTAAGTTCTGAAAATGAAAGATAAATTACTTGCATAAATAACAAAAGATACTGAAATGAAATATGAGAATTGCATGGTGGGAGATAGATGAATTTGACTAATTTTAGCAATAATCAATTAAATATCAATGCTAGATGAATCAAACATGATTTATAAAATAGAGTGACCCTCTATAATAAAATAAAAAGTTAGAAAGTGGAATTTGGTTAGGGTCTAATAGGTCAAATCATCTTGCTATTGAAAATTGACAAACATTGATCATCGGTGGTTAAGCTCAAAAAGTTGGTGTGTAGGTGACCATTGGTGGTTAGGGTTAAATCATCAATGATTAGGTGATCATCATCAGTTATTATGGGATCTAACTTAAGAAGAGAAGTTTGGTTGGGAAGGTTGTAGGAAAGTTCTAGAAGGTGAGTTTAGGTTAGATGTTGGTTGTGAGATAGAAGGTAATGTTCAAAGGTGTCTGATTCAAATAGAGAGTGTTAAGATGATTGAAAGAGGTTTTGGGTGGTCTTAGGGAAGAGGAGAAGTGTCTAAAGTTGCATAACTCCAACATAGGAAAGTGGGATGGAAGAGAAAGTGATACAAGGAATGAAACAAAGAAACTTATTATTGAATCTTAATAAGAAATAGATACTTAGCTTTATTATTTTTGGTCTAAATAATGTTGAGGTTGGATATAAACTTGTTGTAGATTTTGGAACGATTTTGATAGAGTGACAATACCTTGGTAGTTGATTGATGAGTTGTAGTAGCACTCTTGATCTCTATCCTAGTTGTTGGTTCACTACAAGCTTTCTTAGATTCATTATAAGTAACAAGAATACCTACACAAGAAGCTCTAATCTCTTGCACTAAGAAGTTCTAATGATTTTTAACCTCTTCTTCCTCTCTTAATATAGATGGAAGGGAGTGGTGAAATAATAAGTCTAACAAACTATCTAATTTTAGCCTAATATGCATTGATTATGCAAATGATAGATCAAACATCTATTAACAAAAAATAAAGCTAGAGTTTGAGTTTAAGTTAACTCTTGAGCCAGTTAAGGTTAAACCATCAGTGGTCAAGGTTAATCATCGATGGTTATGGCCATCAATGGTTAGGGTCATAGTCAAAATTGGCTACACTTAGCCATTTCTACTAATGACTGGTGCAGTAAATGATTAGGAAATGGTCCCAAGGGGGTCAAGGGGTGGTTTAAAGGTTAGTGTGACATATAAAACTATAGTATACAATTTTTTAATGTCTACATTTTCCCATTTTTTGTATGCATTTTATATCTACAAGTTGTGAAACAAAAAATAGAAGGTTGGTAGAAGGTTGGATGCCTCGAGTATGGGAGGAGGTGTTCCCCCTCAATTTAGGAATAGAAGATCTGAAATAGAATCAAGTGTGGGTTTGATAATCAGGCGATTGGGTAACAAACTTAGTGATAGGTTGGGCATTGAAGCACAAATATGTACACAAATTGTGACTAAGTGTGATATCATAAATTGTGCATAGACTAACCTATTATATTTGAAGTATTTGGTAAAATAGGTGGTATTAAAAGGACAAGTGATAAGTGGACCAAGTGATCACATATTGTCATGGTGGTTATGGGGCACTCAAAACCATAAGTCTCCTAAACAAGGTCAATGTATTCTCAGGTATCTAATGTAGGATATGATCCTAATAAGACACAAAAATGGTTGGTGTGGAAAAATAATGCAAGTTCAAGTAATACAAATATGGCAAGGTATCTTAGCGGTTAGGATGACCAAGAAAGGTTATCACAAAAGGTGAAAAAAGTGGGCCAAAGTATCCAAGTTGAGGTTAATGTGGGTAGTTTTCCAGTGGAGAAGGTGATCCCCAATGGTTGGTAGTGGTAATGGTGTTGGTTTGAAGATGTTATGGGTAGTGGTTGTGGTTGTGGTGGTAAAAATCTAAAAGGGTCGACCATTGATGGTTAGGGTCAACCATCTTTGGTTGCCTAGTGACCATCGGTGGTTGGATATAATCCCTAAAAGGCTAACCATTAAAGGTCAAAAAAGAGATGCCATTTGGTCATTTACAAAAGAGTGACCTATGATGGAGGCTTATTTATAAGTTGTGAAAATGACATCGATGGAGATTTTGTGTTGAGTTGAGTGAGTCAAGTGAGGGTCTTGTTGACTAAGAGTTGACTAGGGTGGAGTTTATGGTAGAGGTTGATTTGGGGGATAGAGTGAGTGGGAGAATACAACATGGTAAAGGTAGACCATGGGATTGAGTGGTGGTGGTGGTTCTAAGGGCTCCACCATGATGGCAGTCATAGAATGAGGTCAATGATGTAATTGAATTAGTATTTTATTCTTTGTTTGGTTATTTCTCTAGGTAGGTAAGGGTAGGCATTGGAAATTTAGGGGTGGTTAAGAGTTGGGTATGAAATTGTGTATAAGGTGGGTATATTTTAGGTGGGAATTAGTGTATGTGATAATTAGTAGTGTATGTGTAGGTTAATTTTTTTGAGTTTTTATTGATGTTTATGGGTATTTAGGTAAGACCTAGGGCTTATGTGCCACTAGTGATTGGCACAAAATGATCATCATTGGTTGATAGGCAACCATCGATGGTCGATAGTCAATCATTGAAGAAGTCAGTATGGAGACTATTGATGATTCGCCATTAAAATATTAGTGGTTGAAGTTTGATTAGTGATGGTTCTACAAGGAACCATCACCAATCAATACTCAACCATTGGTGTTTTAAGGATAAAGTGAAAAGAGGGTTAAAAAAAGAAGGGTATAAGGAATGGGTGGAGTGTTTAGGTTAAGTGTAGGGTTTTAGTGTAGGTAATATTGTGTGGGTGTTTATGTAGATGAGGTGGATAGGGTAAGGTAGATGCTAGGGTAAATAGGTAGTAGTGATAGGTAAGGTTTTGATAGGTGAAGTCTACTAAGTAACATGTATATCATTATAGGTGAGGGAGTAGTTATAGGTGTGGGATCAAGTGCCATAGCTCCTAGATGAGGTCCATCGAGTGATGACAAAACATGATTGAAAGCACTTGACAATAGTGGGCTTAGGAGGCATCAGATATTATCAACACATTCCCAAAAATGTAGTGATGTCGGTAGCCCTCATTGAGAGATAAGACCAGGCATGAGTGTAGTTAGCCATCCTTTAAGGGAGTGGTGTACGTTTGTGAGATTTGTTTAAGTCTTTTGATAACTATCCTTCAAGGGAGAAGTATACCTTACATTGAGAAAATTTGATTGGTTTTGGAAACTGTCCTTTAAGGGAGCAATCTGTGAATGCTTGGAATGACCCATAGAATATATGATTTTTTACTCTTCTTTATTTTTTATTGTTGACATGGATTTTATTATGTAGGCTTAAAAGGTTCACCTTCATGAAGGTAGGACTAAAGTACAAGAATGTTGATAATGGGAAAAATATTTTTAAGCAACAATGACCATGGGAACTGATCCTGTAAAGGGGTATAGAGTACCATGAGAATCATGCCATGGGTAGAGCCATGATATCCATGTTCAAGATTAGGCTAAGACTATGATGGATAATCACATGATCCAACTTTAATCAATTGCCCTTGAAATAAGGAGATGAAGGTGGTTGAAAATAAGGGATGAGCTTAAGTTGGATAAAAGGTGATTTTGATCTTGTTTAAAAAAAGAAAGGATGCATATGCAAAGCATTAAGGGGCTCAGTTTGGTTCCCTTTAAGAGAGGATAATCAGTAAGTTCTTAATCCATACTTGTGCATTATGATATAATGTCTAAGCCAATTAAAAACAAACTTGCCCCATTTTATTTTCTCCATATTGGTTACATGTTGATTTTCCTTTAAGATAAGATCATTGATATTAGATTCTCACACTTTTAGGTGCTTGTTATAATCACGCTTGATTCATTCTTGATAGACACGAAGATGGGTAAGAATGGCTAAATCACATTTGTCAAGTAGCTCAAGTCAGGCTAAATATTGTTGGTGATAATCATCTTTAGAAATGATATCCTATAGGGATATATGAAGAGAGGGAATTTGGAATTTAGACTTTGAGAGGAAAGACAACCTCTGCTCTAAAAATAAGAGAGAAAGGGGTAACACCCATAGGGGTTTGAATGCTAGTATGATATGCCCATAAAGTGAAGCGGATGTGTAAATACCAATCCTAACTAGATGTATTAACCATTTTAGTTATCATGTTGTTAAGAGTTTTGTTATAATCTTTGGCCTATCCATTAGCTTGTGGGCAATAAGGTGATGAGAAACTTAACTTGATATGAATGTATCACAAAGACCTTGGACTTTCTTGTTCTTAAAATATTGACCATTATAGATGATTATTTTATGTAAAACATTAAAATGATAGATAATGTTATGGTTAATAAAGTAAATGATATTTTTGGCCTTGGTTGAAATTAGAGGAATAGATTCCACCCATTTGGTGAAATATTCTATTGTAGTGATGATATAATGATGTCACTATGAAGAATGGGGGTTAAATTTTTTTTAACTAAAAGGGGTAAAAATTTATTAATAACAAAACAAGAAACAAAGACAATTACAGACCTTTATCATGGTCAATAAGTTGGAACAAATTTTGAGATAGGTTCAGGGGGAGCATCATGTGATTGATAACGCTCCAAGTCGAGCCTTGCTCGGCCGCCCATTTAGCCAAAAAATCAGCAACACCATTCCACTCACGTGGAATATGCACAAAAGATATAAAATCAAAAGAGGTACTTAGCTGAAGGATCTGGTGAACCACTGCAGCCAAGTACCACTTAACATTATCCAAATTTTGGTTATTCAAAAGGTTGACAATCACCTGTGAGTCTGATTCACAAATGAGCTTCTTCCAACCATGCTGGCAGGACTGTTGCACCGCCTCTAAGATCACTGTGGCTTCCATGAGATTATTGGAGTGATGACCTTTATAGATAGAAAAACAAAACTACATATTCCCCATGCTGTCACACCCCACACATCTAATCCCTACTGCTCTAGGATTGCCACGTGAAGAACCGTTAGTGTTTCCTTTAAAGACACCAATCACTGGTGGAGTCCACTGGCTCTGCCGACTGACCGATTGCATTTGCTGTCGAGTTCTCTTCACTGGGTGTGGGCATGGAGCTAAAGAGGTGTCACATGGAGAAATAGGGGAGAGCCTCATGTAAATAGCAGCATCATTTGGGACTAGTCTTTCACCAATCTCACACTTAGTTTGCAGAGTTTCTTAGAGCGAGTTAAGAATCTTCACCCACATGTGCCTGAGCTCCAGGTAGGTGTCCTGAAAAATCCTCCTATTTCACTCAAGCCAAATCTGCCACAAAATGAAAGAAGGGCCAATAGACCAAGCTATCTTGAGAAAAGGTGCCTTTGAGGGAGGTTGACCTAGGTGATCCACAAAGTCTGATAAAGAGGAGGTGTGCCATCAAGGACATCCCCATACACTCCACCAAAGATGCCAAATTTGTTTGGTGAAAGAGCATTAGAAGAACAAATGAGAAATAGTTCTATTGTTGTTGCAACATAACACGCACATCGATGGTCATTAGAAGCCTCATTTACAGAGGTTGTCCCAAGTGAGGCATCTATTGTAGACCAAAGCCCACAGAAAAAATTGCATTTGGGCTAGGAGAAACAATTCCACACTTTCTTCCACCACAGAACTTCCACTATGCCAAAAAGATGCTTGGTCAGGGAAAGGTACCCTGAAGAGACAGAATATTTCCTAGATGGGTCTCCTCCCCATGCCAAAACATCCTGATCCTATAAAAAGTTGCATCTCCTAGATGCGAGAATTTGGGATAACTCCATCCGATCTTCTATAGTGCCCCCCGTCGGCCAGTCTGAGGAGTTCCTCCATCAATATCCAATAATCATGCCCAGATTAAAAGCCTCCTTATACTGTGTTATTGTGTTCCACCTAGCTGAGTGAAAGGCATTACAAAGATCCTATAAGTGTGGATGAGTGGACAAGAGAGGAGGTGACCCATCCCATGAATCACTCCAAAAGAGAGCCATCCTGCCACTGTTGCAAATCTAGAAGAGGCTGCATTTTACCAATTGGGCCCCAAGATTGAGTGTATTCCACACCATAGACCTCAACCCCTCCATAAGAAGCCTAGAGATATTAGGGGACTCAACTCCAGGAAAGTACTTGAGATACAAGATATGAGCCCAAAGGTGCGATGGGCTAGAGCACCATCACCAATATAGCTTGGCAGCGAGAGCTTGGTTGCACAAAATCATTGAGTGAAGGCCAAGGCCACCCTCTTTTTTGGGCCTACAAATCATGTCCCAGCTAATGAGGCTCCATTTGGTGTTCTGCAAATTCCCACTCTAGAGAAATTGACGAGCAAGAGCATCAAATTCCTTGAGGAAGTATATCGAGGCAGCCTGAGCCATACTGTGATATATAGGAAGAGCTTGAATCACTGATTACAAGAATGTCACCCTTCTAGTAGTAGAAAGCCATCTATGAGTCTAATGAGTAACTTTTTGTTTGAGTTTGTCTAGAATATTCTGCCAAAAAAGCCTGGGTTATCTTCCCACCACAATAGGGATCCCCAGATAAGTGAGAGGAAGAGACTGAATCTAAAACCTCAAAATAGTAGCAATCCTCCACTGAATGAGCATATGGGTGTTGTAGAAGAAAATAAAGGATTTTTGATTATTAATTTTTTGTCTAGAGGTAGCCAAATAAGTGTCTAAAGTTCACTGAAAAGCTTTCGCTTCACAAATCCGTGCTCTCCCTGCCAAGGTTGTATCATCAACAAACTGGAGATGGGTTAAAGTGGGCAGCCCATTCCCCCAATGCCATCCTTGCAACATGTTCTGAGCTACTCAAAGCTTGATAAGTCTCCCCAGCCCTCAGCTAGGATGATAAATAGGTAAGGAGAAAGTGGATCCCCTTGGTGCAGCCCTCTAGAGGCACCAAAAAGCTCCATGGGTTCACCATTAATGAGTACTAAGAAGGAGGATGTTGTGACATAGCTTAGCACCCATCAAACCTAGGCCTGATTGAAACCAAATGCCAAAAGGACCTTATGCAGGAATCTCTAGCTGACTCTGTCATAAGCCTTAGCCATATCAAGCTTCATGACCATAACGCGCTCCTGAGAAATGCTCATAGAGTGAATAGCTTCAGAAGCAATCACCACCCATCTAGAATTTGCTTACCAGCAACAAAACCTCCTTGTTCCTCAGAAATAACCATGGGAAGGCAACCTTTGAGTCTTTCCACAAGAAGCTTGGTAATGATCTTGTATGCCACATTGCACAGTGCAATGGGTCTAAAGAGGTCCAGCTGGTTGGCTTGCTCCTTTTTCGGGATGAGGACTAAGAATTTAGCATTTAGCACACAGAGCATTTCCTTGCTGGAGTAAGATTCCTGCACCACTTCTAGAAGGTCATGCTTGATAATATCCTAGAACTCTTGAAAGAACTCAACTGGAAACCCATCAGGCCCCGGGGCCTTGCCTTTTCGCAAACTAAAAACCACCCCTTCCAATTCCTCCATACCAATTGGCCGAAGAAGAGAATTATTCATTTATGTTATCACCACCAAAGGAATACATGATAACACTATGTTTTTTGCAAGTTCATCATGATGCATATCTTTTGAAAAAAGGGCCAAATAAAATCAAACAGCCTCCCTAGATATATCATGATAGGAGGTCAGCCTTGTCCCATACACAGTTTCCAGAGACATGATGAAATTCTTGTTGTGACGACCTTGGATGGATTTGTGGAAGAAAGTAGTATTCTTATCCCCTTCCTAGAACCAGTCAATGTGGGCCTTCTATTTCCAAAAAATTTCCTCCCATAGTTCCCACTCAGCCAGAGCAGTAGACGCTTGGGACTCAATAATGCATAGATCTTCTATCAAACCATGATCTCAAATCTATCAGGTAACAGCATCTAAGTGATCTTGGGCATTATTCTTCATAGATTGAAGATTGCCAAAACTATTCTTATTCTAGTATTTTAACTTTCTTTAGACAAACTACAATTTTTTAGTGAAGGAGAACATAGCCGTACCATAAGCCAGACCACCCTGTCTCCACCAGCTAGTCATGAGGTCATGAAGGGAGGGGTTCAAAAGCCACATCAGCTGAAACTAAAATGGTGGCCTCTTGGGGACATCAATATGATTGGTAGAAAGCTTAATAGGCCTGTGGTTAGACCCCTTCCAATCAAGGATTTTAGAAACAAGGGAAATAGAGCTAGACTGCCAAAAGCAAGAGACTAGGAACCTATCCAGGCATTCAGAGATGGCAGCATCACATGTTCTAATATTGTTCCAAGTAAATATCCCATTAAGAGGCTTAACATCAGAGAAGCGCAACAGTTCTATATTTTGACGAAGGAGCTCCGAAGAGGGGCCTAGATGAGTTAAGCCACCTCTCTTCTCCTCCAGACTAAGAACTGCATTAAAATCCCCCATCATAATCCAAGGCAAGAAAGGATGACAACTTTTGACATACCTAATGTGCTCTCAGAGCTTGAACTGCCCAGGGAGATCAGTAGGAGCATAAATTGTAATAACCAGGATCAGTTCTCCAGTTTCCAAAGATGAAGCAACCATCGTGAGAGCCAAGAGATAGGACATCCAATGAAGTGGAGTGATTTTTCTAGGGTTCTAGCACATGGCTAGGCCTCCTGAGCTCCCTAAAGCACCCACACACTGACACTAGATGGGAAACTAGATATTAGAGACACAAGTAAATAGGGTGTCCATAGATAGCTTGGTCTCTTTGATACAAAAAATGTTTGGAGAATGGACAAACACCAGCTCCTGAATAACTTTTTGTTTAGGGGTACTATTTAGGCCCCTTGCATTCCATGAAAGAATAATCATTGAGTAAAGTGGGGGAAATGTTCATCCAAGGTTTTCACAACCCCCAATTCTACCAATAAGTCACCTGTAATTTAATTCTATCTTGGTCCTTCTTGTACCCTGCTTTGGAGGGAGTAGAGGAGGAGACTTTCTTAAATGGCCTTTGCATTAACCCCAGAGCAGGAAGTGTCCCTTTTTCCTTATTAGAAGCACCCACCTCTTTGACGAGATTAGTCTAGTGAGCCTCCTTGTCTTGTGAGGCCAAAAAAAACCATGGGGGCATCTGATTCGGGCTCAAGATTAGCCTTTGGGTGTTGTTGTCCCATAATGTCCTAAGAGTCATTGAGAAAGGGATGCCTCTCCTCTAATTCAGAAGCTCCTCCTTACTCTACTGCCAGAATACCATCTTCAATAACCATATTATTGAGTGCCTCAAATCAGTTAAATCCAGACTCTAATTCCCTGTCAAAATGCATGCATTTCTGACCATGCCCCTTCACACGACGTCAAATTGGGGTAAAGCCATCCTTATTTGGAGCTAAATAGTTGGAGGGGCCTTATCCTGCACTTAGAGCTATCAAAGGAGCTTTCCCTTTGGCCACTCTATCATACTGGCTGTATACCATTCCATTCTGCGTCGATTGGCTGGTCCTCCTACTATCCCTATCTGTCTGTGAAGCAACAAGTTCATTAGGTGCACCAAACCCTCTAGGAGCCTAAGGGCATTGGCGGTGTAGATGCCCATACACATGGCATATTCTGCATCAGAAAGGGATAGCTTCATAGTCTATTTGCTAAATCCATGAAGAAGAACCTAGGCAAATCTCCATAAAATCTGGAAAAGGGTTATTTAAATCAATATCAACACAAATACGGGCATAAGAAATAACCTTTTTGTCCAGTGACTGGTGCGCTATTGCAGTTAGAGTTCCAAGCATGGCAGCAATTTGGCATAGGATATCCTCTCGCTAGAATTCCAAAGGGAGTCACAGGAGGCAGACCCAAACAGGGACACAAGAAGGAAGATCCTCTACAAAATTAAACCCTACATGCCAAGGTTTGATGAAGAGACCCATATGGCCATAAAAGTACAGGCCTCCCTCAAAGATCCTATTCTGGTTAGAAACAGATGATAAATTTACCATAAAATAGCTGTTACCAACTAGCATAATGTCAAAATCTCCCTCTATCTACCATGATCTCCGAATCTAGGCTTCTAGAGCCGTCAGGGAAATTTGAATGCCCAAAATTTTTTAGATTAGTGCATGAGATGCCAAATAATCCACATCATCTTGAACTTTCATTGTAGGAATGACCAGCACTGGCCGGTCTTGACTCCTTGGCATGCAACCATTGACTTTGTTAATTTTGGTCCGTTCACTTACATAATACATTTCCCCTTCTCGAAGGCTCTTCCCATGCACCGAGCAATCTCCCCTCATGGCTTCATTTGGGCAGGCATTCCTAGCTCCACCACTCGCAGCCATCATCTCTCCCTTCCCACCATCAAAAATCTTATGAATGGGGGTTAATTTTACCAATGAGATCTAAACCCCATTATGAGAAGGGCTAAAAATCTTTGGGTACTTGGAGACTATGGCTAGGTGTGTGATGTAAATCGGCATGTTGTTGAAATTTAGAAAACTTCTTCACATAATCACAACAATCTTGGTTAAGAGTAGGCCAGTAGTAGCCAAGGTGAAAGATACAAATAGCGATAGCTAGACCACTAAAGTGGCCTCCATAAATCCCATCATGCATTTCCATGATAGCATGAGAGGCCTCATGAATATACATGTATCAAAAGAGGAGACCATCAAATCCATGTCTATAAAGAATTCCCCCAATATAATATAATGTGAGGTGCTCTAAATAAATGATCTTTAACCATTCCTAGAAAGGTTAGAAGGAACGATGACAAGGTTGAGATAATTGAAGATCTGCTTACACCAAAGGTCGGGTTGGGTCTCCTCCACATTAAAGATGGTTGGAGAGTATGAGTTAATATAATAAGACTCATTAATATGATGTATAATAATAGATATCTTAGTGTTATATGGTGTAGATAGGATCTAGAAAAGTGAGAGAAGCCAATGTATCAATAAACTTGTTCATAGATCATGGAATGGTTTGGATATGGTAGTGTTCAAATGATGCCAAGATTATATCGACTAGTTGCTTGTAATCTTTCAAAACATAATTCTTACATTAATAAGAGTTGTTGATTCTAAAAAGTGTCATTTCTAGTTCACTTTTTGATGGGTTTTTTATTTTTTATTTATTTTATTTTTTTAATTTTATAATTTTTTTATTTTTATAATTTTTATAATTTTTTTTATTTTTCATTTTTATATATTTTGAATTTTCAAAGGGAGGAAAACTACCATTTTCTAGTTTTTACTACTCCCCCTTACTATATTTCTGCTACAAGGATCATTCAGCCTTATGGAAGAACTAGGTTCTTCCATAAGGTTAGGATCACATAAATAAACATGATAATAAGGAACAATAAATGAAGGATGTAGCTATCAAAACTTCTATCCTACTACTCCATAATACTACCTTTGTCTAGAATTATTGAAATAACTATTGAAACTAATTTGATTCTTCATGTTGAAATAATGAAACCAATATATGAACCAAGGTCAAACAAGGTGGGATAGGATGTGATCAAAATAAGTTAGGTCTATAAAATTTATTTTCATGTCTCATTAGGCTAAGCAAGATCTAAGCGTGTTCTAGATGCAGTCTTGATTTGAAGGTCTTACCCTTATAGGCTCACCCAAAGACACTTATTGATGATTATACACCATAATAAAATTATAAATCAACCTAATACAATCTCTCATTCCTCTATGATTTCATCTTACCAATTCACCATACTCAAGTGAAAAGGCTCATTACCAAAAGGCTCTTATCTTAACCGATGATTGTTGATAAGTCCATTTGTCTTTTGATGGGAGACATTTTCTTAATGACTTGACCCAAAAATAAAATATGAAATACCAAAACTAGAAAGTAATATAATTAACAAGTTTTTGAGTTTTTCTATTTAGACCTTTCTTGATTTATAGGTTCTAGAAATGATTTTGGTTTGATTTTAGAACTCAAATATTTTTTTTCAATAAATTTTTTTTCAACATGTGGTATTTCACAAGGAATCAAAACAAACAAGTTCTTAAGTTGGGAGTCACCAAAAACATTGATCATCTTGACTCCTAAGGCTAAAGCAATATGGAGACCTATCAATAAGGTTTTATACTTAGCCATGTTATTGGTACAATCAAAGTCAAGTTTGAAGGATAAAGGAAGAGGTTCAACATCAAGGGGAATAAGGATGATATCGACTCCCCCACCATGTTGACATCTTTATCCATTGAAGAACTTGGACATTTGATAAGTTATGTCCTCTTGAAAAAGGGTGGTGATGGACTCATTAGGAAATTCAAGGGGAGATGGATGGTTATCTACTAAGGGTGCTTCAGCCAATTAGTTGGTGATAAATTTACATTTTATTAACTTATTATAGAAGAACTCAAGGTCAAACTCAACTAAGAACATGATCCATTTAGCCATACACTAGTGTTGGTGGGTCGGTATTGGTTATGACATAGGTCTTGTGGTTGAAAAGGTAGTGGTAGAGTTTGTAAGTGATGAATACAAGTACGAGGCAAAGTTTTTTGGTATGGGTGTATTGAGTCTCATACTTTATAAGCATATGACTTATGTAGTAGATAGCTTGATATTTATGTTTCTCATCTCAATAAACCAGCATTGCTCCTAAGGAGTGATCAGTGGTAGAAATATAAAGGTAAAAAGGTTGATCTTCTTTGGGAGGAATGAGGATAGGTGGAGACAAAAAGAACTCTTTAAGTGAGTCAAAGGCGTTTTGATAATCTTTTTTCCACTTAAAATATACATATTTTTTTAGGAGGTGGTGGAAAGGTTGGAATTAATTAGTGAACTGAGAGATAAGTGACAAATGGATTAGAGCTTCCCTTACAAGCTGTAGAGTTGTTTGAGCTGGGTGGGAGGAGACATGTAGAGGATTGATTTTATTTTGGAAAGATTAACTTCAATTCCTTGAAGGGAGATGATAAATCCAAGGAGCTTTCCTAACAAGACCCAAAAAATACACTTCTTTAGGTTAAAATGAACATGATAATGGATGAGGTGTTTGAAGATAATTTCAAGAATCACCAAATGATCTTTACAACATTTGGATTTACCAAGAAGGTCATCAACATAGTCTTTTATGATTTTGTGAATAAGGTCATGGAAAATGTAGGTCATAGAGCACTGGTAGGTTACACTAGTGTTCTTCAGACTAAAAGGTATGACCCTATAGAAAAAAGTTCCCCAGGGGGTGATAAAGGTAGTTTTGTTTTGATTTATAGGGAATGCAAGGTTATGGTCATCAAATTATACATAAATGTAAAGTCCCCCTATTTTCTTAGTGATAGGGATGACATTCGAGACCCATTGGGGATAATCAATGGGTTGAATTAAATTTATGAATAAGAGGTATTGAAGTTTTTCTTTGATAAGAAGGGCTATGTGAGGCTACATCTAATGAAGCTTTTACCTAACTAGATTGGCATCATATTTGGTGACTATATTATGGGTGATGATAAAAGGGTCAATTCCTAACATGTCATCGTAAGACCAAACAAATGATATGCTATGGTCTTGTAAGAAGGAGGGGAAATCCTACAACTCCATGGAATTTAGTGATTGGTCAATTTTGACAATGTGAAGGTTATTTAGAGTACCCAAGTTGATATCCATGGTGGATTTTTTCAACATGGTTTAAGTCTCAGGAGGAAGGAATTTTTGGATAGAAGAATCTTCTACACCAAGATAGGCAAGAATGGAATCATCATCCTGACACCAAAAAGTATCAATGGTAGGAAAGTCAACTCTTACCATCTTAGGATGAGTCATAGGAATGGTTATAGTCTCCCCATATTTTTGATAAGTTAGGAGTCCAAGGTTGATCATTTTTACAAAAAAATATAGGGGGAATGATGTCAAAATCCTTAGATGCTGATGGTGGAGTGGATGGTGAGGATGAGAATTCCTCATTAATGATCGTAACAGGAGGTGAGTCTATTGGCCCTTTAACTAGAGCAAAACAAAGAAAAAATATTTCATGAGGCTTTTGAGTTCACATAAAGGTAAATCATGTGGTCTATGTTCGTAACATCCTAGACTGAATCCCTTTTAAGCACATCTATGGATGTATGTCTTGGCAAACTCCAATTTATCTAGATAGGAGAAATCATAGGTGAATGGTTGAGGAGAAGAGGAGGTCAAAGAGGTAATGAGAAGTTGACCAAGTCCCCCATAGATAAGATTCATTTGGATATTAGGAGGCCCAAAATAAATAGTGGTTTTAGTATTGGGATCATAACCAAGTTTTTGATCAAGGTTCGGCATACAAGGCCAAGAGGTGATACTCCTAAAGTGAGAGACATTGGAATGTGGATTCTAAGGGTTTTTTTCATGGGGATTTGGGTAGAAGGAATGGATGAGCTTGTCAAGGATGGGTTGGTAAAATAAGTGGAATCATCATTGGTTGGTGAAGACTTGGTGGAGGGAATGAGGAGAACATCACTTAGCTGGTATGTCATGTTGTACACTATGAAAGGGCTTGGGTCGTATTGTATGGTAACTACTCAACCCTAATGTTCAAATTTGATGCAATGATGTAGGGTAGATAGTACACAATTCATGGAATGGATCTAAGGGAACCCAAGTAGAAAATTGTATTAGAACTCACCTTCTACTACGTATAAGATCTTAGGAAGCATGCAAGGTCCTAAATGGATGTGGAGCATTATGGTTCCTAAAATTGCTTCCATAGTGTCATTGAAGTAATAGAGCATCAATGTGGTTTATGACATGATTTTATCTGATAATTTCAATTGGTCATATGCATGTGAGGAGATAATGTTGATGCTAGCCCCTCCATTAATCATAACCCTCTTGATGCAAGTTTCTATGATGAATGCAGTAATAAAGAGAGGAAGATATGGATCCTTGGGATGAGTGGAGGGTATTTTTGAATCTTTAAAGGTAGGTAACAAGGGTGGAAAGTTAGAGGGTTTTGATAAAGGATACTAGTGTTTGTGGATTTTCTAGTTGGACCTATATGGACTGTATAGCTTCTATCATTCCCTTGTGGTGTTGGGATGAGGTATTGATTAGTTCATATAAACTCATATTTATTATTGTTTGGTGAAATTTATTTAGAACTAATCTTTGGATTGACTCAAAAAGGTTGGATTGAGAGGTACCTAAGATGGATATATTGGGTTTGGGATAAGGGGTGGTTGTTTAGGTTTGGTTGAGTGATTGGGTGGTAGAAGAAGGGTATGTCCATGAAATGGACACCTTTACCTTTCCATTATTATTTTCTAAGGCTTATGATTATGTCACCACATGGATGGTATGGATTTAGGGAAGAATTAGGCTAGCAGTTTGCTTCAATTCCTCCCCACTCTTAGATGAGAGCACGGGAGCAGGTAGGTTTGGGGTGGTGGCTTGTGGTTCTTAGAGTGTTTGTGGGGTTATGGGCAGCTCTTCTAATAATAGGTCATCATCAACACATAATTTATGGATTAGGACTAGGAGAGCTTTACAGTTCTTTATGTCTTGTCTTGACAATTTTTGCTATGAGAAAATTAGATTATCATCATACTAGGATGGCTTAAGACTATGAGGTAAAATGGTTTGATGTGAGGTAAAGTCAAGAAATAAGCTTGTAATAATCTCTATAGGATGGTTTAGTAAGGCTCGAGCAAAAGTGGTGAGGATGTTGGAGTTTTGGTTTTGACTTTTGGGGTGGAATCCTTATTAGGAGTAGGCTTAGTAGTGGGATTTTTGGGTGGTGGAGTATTCTTGGTGGTTGGTGGTTTAGAGGCATAAGTTTTAGAAATAGAAGGCTTGGTAGTGGGTGGTTTGAAAATATAAGGGATAGAATTATTATGTTTGGTAGTGGAGGGTTTGGAGGTAAAGGGTACCAAAAAAATAGGTAGGGGCATAGATAGAAGAGGAGGATGGGTTTGGGCTATCTTTGGGAGATGTGTTTTCTTAATGGAAGAATATTGTGGTCTGAAAATGGAAGGTAAGGTAGAAATAAGTGGCAATGTTTTGACTTTTGGGATCCTAGGTGGCTCCTCTTTCTTGGTTGGCTTGACTTGGGGTTTCTTTAGTGGGATAGGTGGTGCTAAATCCAACTTTAATAGAGGGTGAGTAAGGCTATGAATAGAGAGCATGCCAAAAAATTTGACAGGATTGGATGGGATGGTAGAAGGTGCTTGGGATATTTCATGTGGAATCAATTTAGTTGGTTCAACTATGGATTGAGGGGTAGAGGTTTCTAATGGTTTGGTTGAGATAATGGTGGGTTCAATAGTGGAAGTGGAAGGTTGGATTGACAAGGATGTGATTGAGGGATATTACTTGGTTGGGTAAGGAAGCTTGAGATGGTGCTAAAATGTGGCATGATCCATATTAGGTTGGGATAGGTACTCCAAGTTTTGAACCAATCTATAGAAAGGCTCATAGATGGGTTTGATCCCTTCGGTATTGGTTTCAAAGGACAAACCAATGGTTTGAGAGAGGGGTGTGGTCACCTCATCCTTTTCCTCAATAAAAATATCTAAGGTTTGGGAAGGTGAGTCTTCTATGGGAGAGGTAGGTAAAGTGACCTCTTCCTTAGGAATGTTGTCCAAAGGAAGAGTGGATTACTATATGATAGAAGATAAAGATATGGCATTACTGACTACCTCTTTTGGTATGTCTTCTAAAGGAGAGGCTAGTCTCTCTACTACCTTGACAAGTGGATAAATGGGAATAGTTGTTTCTTTTTTTTGTTTCCAAAGGAATAGAAGGTGACTTCACTACCTCAATAAGTAGATGGGAAGGAAAGGTGGTTTGGGAAATGATTTCCTTAATAATGAGTTCACTAAGAACCACATTAATGGTATGGACCTCATGATTATGAGAGGATTCCACTCTATTGTTTTCATTATTCATGGAAGGGGCATGGTTGGCAAAAGGTTGTCTAAATAAGTCAAGCGACTAATTTTGGGGTGCATTGGGGCTATCCAAAATGAGTTCCCCCATGTCAATTAACCATTGGAAAATTCTTTTGAAAGTATTACATCTAATAACATCATGTACAATGACATGGTGGAAGGTACACAATTTGTTCTCCTTATACCAACCAAGGGTGGGACAAGATGAATCAAATTGTTTTAGGGGTTTAATTAGAGGAAATTATATGATGTTTGCTTTTAAAAACTTTTCCAATACTGAAGCATATGATTCCCCTAGCAGAGTGTATTAGTTTTGGTTGTTACGTTTTTTGTTTCAGATATTATGGCTGGAAGAATTAGAAGATTTGGATTGGTTAACAACTAGAAGAGAGGCAGTTTTAAGGACAATTGCATTCATGGTTTCCTTAGCTTTGGTGTTAGTATTGGAGTGGTTGGTGGTTTTAGAAGAGGAAGTTTCATTTGATTTCAAATTAAAGTTCTTGTTTCTTAATTTTAGCCTCCCCTCTTCAATGGCTCTAATATTTAATTTCCATGTCATGGTGAAATCTTCATCAAAGGTATTAAAAGTTTGAACTTGTAGAGAGGAAGAAATGTGTTTGGCATAAGATCGAGAGAAAAGATCAATCTGCTCAGGTTGGGGTAAGGATAGATAGATTTGATTTATAATACCTCTTTAATGGGCCACAAAATTAGAAATTGACTCATCCTCCAATTGTCAAATGGAGTAAAGGTCGATAATGGAAAAAAATTAGATATATTTATGGAAAAATGATCTAAGAGGGTTTGAGCTAATTAGGAAAAATAAATGAGGGAGTGCCTAGTAACAACACTGTACCAATATAATACCAGATTAGATAGGGACATGGGAAAGGTAAAGAGAATGAGAGTATCATCATAATCAATCAAGTAGCAAGAGTGTCTAAAATATCTAATATTTTGCAAAGGATCTTCCTTCCTTTGAAATTTTAAAATTTTACAAAGCTCCCATTGAAGAGGATAATGTCAAATTGGGATAGATGGATGAATTAAATTTGATTGTATGATAATAAGTTATGGGAACTAGATATAGATGACTCCAAAATGGTCATCTTTTCCATTAACATCTTAACAAAATCCATTTATGTTTATGCACCCCCATAGTTCTAAGGCATATTATGTTGGGTTTGGGTAGGTGCAGCATAAGAATATCTAGTGAAAGGTTAGGATGTTTCTATATATTGATATGTGGACATGGATGATTGGGAAGATGATATGTATGGGTAAGTGGATATAATAGGTTAGGTAGAGGATGGAGCCATATACTCATGTGGGTTTAGAATATGGCTTGGGTTGGGTGTAATATGATCTTGTTGAATAATTTACATGGGTTGGGTTAGATGTATGGTTGGGTTGATAGGTTGAGGATGGGTGGTAACCTTGGTACTAATGGGTAGAAGGGTAGAAAGTATGGGATGCACTAATATTTGGAATGGAGTGGAGGTAGGTGGACTGGAAATAAAGGGAAGGGTGGTAAGTCTAGTAGAGGGTACTCCATGGTAAGCATAGTGCAAGTTCTTAAAGGCTGGGTCATTCCTATACAAGAAGAGTTATTGGTTGGGGTGGAAGGCATTTGGGTGTTAGTTGGTTGGATGGGTTGGTTTTGGATGATGGTATTGGTAGGGTTGTTGGTAGAAGAAGATGCTTGGGTGACTAAGGGTTGGGTGTAAATGGTGTCAATAGAGGTGCTTCCTATAAGGTTGGATAACATACCATAGGGTAGGTCAATAGGTGGAAATGAAGTAGGGGTATGGTGGGATATGGTGTTAAGGTAATGTTGGAAGGCTATGGGGTGGCTATCTAGAAAGGTGGAAAATTTTATATCATCTTGGGCAAGCATCTAAGGAATACTAGGAATTCTAGAAGGATGGGGAGGGATCTCTACATCCCAGACATACTCCATGGATGAATATGAAAATGGGTGGTTGGGAGGTGGATCCTAGTTTGCTTGGTTTATTAGTTGTTGTCTAGCGAGAACCATGCAAGGAAGGGAAAAAGGAAGATACAAGTAATTTCACAACTCAAAAGAGAATAAATCAAAATAAAAATATCTCAAGGAAAATAATGCATACACTAATGTGTGTTAAAATCCTAGGATACTTTATTATCTCTCTTTAGGCTTATGCCTCAATTTTAAAGAAGTTATGAAGGACCAAATTTGGATTTGCAGAATGGGTACTAGAAGAAGATGTCTAAGGATGGTTTTAGGTAGTTAAAGGATCTCAAGATATATACTAGAACTTGGTACATCACTTGATAGTTAGGCCTACCCCCTCACTTCACATAATATAGTGATAAGGGTGTCAGGTGTTTAGCCAAAATATACCAAGTTACTAGAGATTATATTCAGCTAGTGTACTGAGTTGGTTCTCCCCTTGGTTGTGAAATCTAAGTAGGAGAGCCAAATAAAGGTGACTGATAGGTGATGAAATCCTAGTCAGGCCTTATGTCAATGTTTTTATGTTTGATTAGGTGTAAGTGGTTTGGTCTTGTGTTTGTGATAAGAGTGAAGTTATGATTGATTTACTTGATTAAATTAAGATATTTGAGCTAAACATGTAAGAAAACAATGTATCCAAGTTGATTTTAAACTCAAAATGAAATTTTGATTTGGTTGTATGAACATAAAAAAAAATCACCTAAATGCAAACTATGGACCCAAGAAGAGACTCAAGGGTCTCACCAGGCGTGCCATAATATTTCAATAATTTTTTTTATTTTCTATAGAAAAAAGTGAGTAGAAACTCAAAGAGGGTATGGTAGAAAAACTTGATATGTCATGCACATGTTGATCTAGATGATTATGGAGACTCCTCTTTGTCTGGGGAGGAATGACCTACATATAACAAATCACTAAAGAAATGGTTGATTAGTTGGGTAGTACGGTGGATTGTTTAGCATGAGATAGATCCAAGAAGCAACAAAATTCTTAGGGGGTTGTCAATCCACACTTTAAAATTATTAATTTTTCAAAATGAAAGATAAATTACTTGCATAAATAATATAAGATATTGAAATGATATATGAGAAGTGATTGATGAGAGATAAATGAATTTGAAAAATTTTATCAATAAATGATTAAATATCAATGCTAGATAAATTAAACATGATTTAGAAAATAGAGTGATTCTCTGTGACAATAGAAACTCAAAAAGTGGAAATTGGTTAAGGTTTGATAGATCAAATAAACTTAATATTGAAAATTGATAGACAGTGACCATCAGTAGTTAAGTTCAAGATATCGATGGATAGGTGACTGTCAGTGGTTCAATTCAAACCATCGGTGGTTAGGTGATCATCAATGGTTATTGTGAGATCTAGATTAGGAAGAGAAGTTTAGTTGGGAAGGTTGTGTTGTCCCTAAAAAAATGTCACTCATTTTTGGGACAACCTATGGACTATTTTGGCCCTACATAGACCAAAAATCATCTCTCCCCTTTTCAAAAAATTGTTCTGAGCATTCAGGTTCTTCATTTTTCAAAGCTTTTCTATAAATCTACGAACTCTACAGGCTTGAATCTACAGACGCTACAGGAAGAAATATACGAACCCTATAGGCTTAAAACTATGGAATCTATAGGCTCATTTCTATAGACTCTTTCAAGGCTCGAGATAAAACTTAGAGAAAACTATAGACTTCACAGGTTGATTTCTACAGACTCTGCAGGAAAGAAACAAGCTCTCAGAACTTAGTCAATTTCAAGGTTGGTTCAACAACAAGGTTCAACCAAAATGTCCATAGGCAAGATTCTAAGCAAGGATCAAACCATTGAACCATTGAACTGTTGAACCTTGAACCATTTTGGTTCAACCGGTTCAATGGGTTCAAAGGTTCAACGTCATCAGCAAGAGTTAAGCGCATTTGTCAAGGTTCAAAGTTTAACTGCTTCAAGGTTCAACGGCTTCAAAACACTTATCAAAGAGAAGAAGGCTTGAATCATTGAACTGTTGAACCATTGAACCATTTTGGTTCAAAGGTTCAATGGGTTCAATGGTTCAAAGGTTCAATACACAGTTGGTTCAAGTGGACAAAGGACTTAGCCAAATAAAGGGATTGAATTGATTGAACCATTGAACCATTGAACCAAAGTTGGTTCAATCAGTTGGTTCAATTGGTAGGTTCAAGGGGCTACCCCAAAGCCAAAGGAACAAGTGCTCTTGCGAAGGGTAGTGAACCAAGGCCTAGAACCCTTGCGGAGGGCAGCGAGAAAAAATAGACAAAGTGAATTCCTTTGGGAAAATGAACAAGGCAAAGGACAAAGTGAAATCCTTCTGACAATTTGTTTGAAGGAATTTTCCTAAAAAACAAAGCAAAGCCCAGTGGAAAGACAAGGTAAGGAAGATTTCCTTTAGACAAATTGCTTGAAGGAATTCCTTCAGACATTTTGTCTGAAGGAAATAAAGGATAAAGCCCATTAGAAGAAAGAATCTTGAAGGCCATTTGAAGACCACCCAAAGGGTAGATACCCTTGCAAGGGACTCTTCTCGACCCAAAGCAGACCATTTCTGAAGGCCCTGAAGGACAGGTCCCCTCCAAGAAAGATCAAATGACAAAGCTGAAGGAATTGCTGAAGAAAGTGATGTGCCCGCAGACATCAAAGTTACAACAATGAAATAGCCATTGATCTTTGCAAGTTTAAGCACAGACCCGAATGCATTCAAAGGCTTTAAGGCCAAGGCCAAAAGGAGGACTGCTGAGAGGAGTGTAAAGAGCTAGTAAAGCTGGGAATTTAGCCTCGAGAGCTTAAATTATAGGAAGAGACAAAGCTAGAAAAGACAAAAGCAGAAAGAGGGAAAAGCCTAAAATATTTGCACAAAAGTAATAGGTGGAACAGTCCACTAAGTAGATATTTTGGCTTGAAAACATTGAAGGCACGACCTGTTAGTCTCCTTTGGAGTAAAGACAAAATGAACAGTTGTGCAAATGTTAGAGGGGACAAACCAGAAGATCCAGACCTAGGAATAGACATATTAGATGAATGGGCATGCTATAATTAAGGCGATGCACTATTCCAAGCATGGTCCCTCCAGATAGAACTAAAAATGCATTGAAGGCATTGACTACAGCATGGGCCATCCCATGGGAGAGAGTGCCAAGCCTTGCTTAGTGCCTATATATTATAATCTCTTTTATTGTTTTAGAGAGATCTTCCTGCTACTAGAAGCAAAAACTCTACCTAAACTGAAAGGCAAACATTGAGACTTTGAGCTTAGATTGTAATTTCATATTATTTTATCTAAATGAGAAAGCAAGTTACTTGAAGACTTTGTGTTGTTATAGCTCGTGTTATTTGAGGAATTTTTTTTTATGTTTGTTTCCTAGGAGCATTCTTGTTTATTTGATCTAACAAGCAGAACTAGCGAAAGTAATCAGGAAGGTGTCTTGAAGTCAATTGTGGAAGACTTTGTGCTATCTGCAATTGTCTTTAGTGTGTTTTTATTTTCTATTTCTATGTAAAGGACCTTGGATGAATTTGTGCCCCCATTATTCTTTGTATCTCACTCTTAGGTAGTCAAGGTGGAGACTTTGTGCTACATCTTAGATTGCTAGTTGCTACACCCTTAGCACCCTGTTACTTATCCTACCAGAAAGAGTCCTATTTGCAAGAATAAGCACTTCTAAAAGAAGAGGAGTGCCTTCTATTGCTTCACCAAGATTTTTATTCTCTAGGAAGGGATCTGCCTCTTAGCTAAAAGTTACTTCTGAAATAAGAGAAGTACCTTCATCAATCACCCAAGATTTCTCCTCTATTTGTTAGCATCATCTCTAAAAAAAGAGAGATGGATGGTTTATCCCAACCCTATGTCTTACTTTCTACTTATTTATATAGTATATAGCCTTTGCATATTTAATAGGGAACCTCCCCTTGATGAGAGGAGAGATTTGTCACCTATTGATGTAGTAAACCTGCACACTAGGACGACCCATCTCCCTATGCTATGGTGATAGGAACTATTTTGGTCACTAGTGAGCTGGCTAAAAAAATATTCACCCAACAATTTTTGGTGACTCCATTGGGGATGAATGTGCAGTTTAAAGCCTCAAGTTTTAGATTGAAGCAATTCCTTCCCTTATCCATTATAGAATTTTTGGCGACTCTATTGGGGACATAGTAATTTTATGTAATTTGGAACCTCAAGTTTCAGATTGAAACATCACCTGTGTCTTACCCATAATTATTATAACCCTTATCCATTACAGACTCTGGTGACTCCATTCCATGTCTTACCCATTATCATTATAGCTTTACCATCTTCTTCCACTTCTATTATTTTATCTGGTCTGCAAAACCAAAGTTGTTGGTAAAGAATGCACAGTTTGAAGCCTCAAGCCTCAAGCTGAAGCAGGGCCAATCCTTTTCCATTTTTGCTCTACAAACTGGCCACTCCACCCAAATTTGTTATCCCTATTTTTGATAATTAAATCATGATAGTTCGAGGCCCCTGGAGTAACTCTTTTGTCCCACTCAACTTAACTCCACCTCTGCATGAACTCCCACATAGTTTAAGAAAGAATTTCCCCAAATTCTTTGGTGATGGGATAGTTCACCTTGATGAACACATTGTAGCCTTCAGCATAGCTTGTGGTGTGATAGGGGTGGAATTCAAAGACATGGCAGTCAAGATTTTTATGGAGACACTACAAGGTGCTACTACAGACTGGTTTTGCCATCTATAAGTTGGATCAGTGATTGACTAGGATACACTTAAAGCCAAGTTTAAAGACAGGTTCAAGCCTTTAGAGGATGCACATGCTTTGCTATCCTAGCTCACTCAGATGAAGAAAGAACCTCATGAGCCTATGAGGGATTTTATTGCCAGGTTTAACAAGCTGAGGCACAGGATTCCCATGGTTGCCCAGTTGACACCTCAAAATATAAAATGCTTCTTCATCAAATCATAGCTACCTAAAGTGAGTTTTTTGTTGAGATGGGCTAAACACATAGACCTTAAGGCTGCTCAAGACTTGGCTACTGAGCTAGAAGATGACCTTATCTTGGCAGGAAAGATAAGGAGAGATCCTAATAAAGGTAAACGCTCTTCATCTTCTAAATACTCACCCATAACCACCATTGACCCAATGGTACAAAAGCTGGCAAATGAATTGCTAGCCTTGAAAAGGCAAATGGCACAAGGTATGTCTTCTACTCCTCTATATAAAGATATACCAAGGAGGACATTCCCTAATCAACCATATTAGGGCAACACTACCAGAAGTCAAGGGCAACCAAATCATCTTCCTCCCCCACAGAGGAACCTTGCCCTTGAAGCACCTCCAACCAACTCAGTAGTGGGATATCTAAAAATAAAACATGTTTCCTATTTCCAAATTGATTTTGAGCAAGAAAATGATGTTGGTCTCTTCATGGAGGATCAATAAGAATCAACTGGTGACTCCCACATCAGTTTCTTGAATTACCAGGATGAACCCAGAAGTGAAGGTGAAGCAGATGAGGGATCATATACAGTATTCACTTGGTCTAAGAATTAGTTAGCCCAAAAAGCTGATAAAGAAAGAATAGACGAATGAACTCAGCCTGTAATTCTAATTGCTAAGCGAGGAACCACTCTGCCTTTCTAGTTAAAGGACCCAGTGATTGCCAAGAAGGTTAGTACATCAAACATCTTTGCACCTTCTACTTCGACTTTGTAGATCAGTTCTCCCCCTCCCAAAAACCAAAAGGATGAAATCCCATCCTCTCTTCTAATTCCATCTTAGTTATTTGACATGATTGATCATGTCAAGAAATATAAAATTCAAATGACTGGGTTTGAATCCCTGCAAGCCAATCTTGAGCAATTAAACATTGGTGAAGAGTTAGGTGTGGACCTGTCTAAGGCAAATATTGTGGTCACCCAAATGTTAGCCCCTAATGCTCAAATTTTGTTTGAGCCTTTAGCAAGGGTAATTACTCTTTGACCATAGAGGATGCTTACATCTTAGTCGATCAAATTCATGTGGCTAGCAATCCAGGATTTGATCCAAATCAGGCATCAAAATAATTGGTAGGGTGTAGTACAAATTAGGAAGGATATTCCATCTCTGATGAAGAGAAATCTGATAGAAGATCATCTTTTGATGATGCTTAGATCCTAGAATCTAATGGCAGCAATTCTTACACAACTGGATGCGGATCTCTATTGATTAGATTGAAAAATGCTTGGGATGAAGAAATCAAACTCCTTTGCACCAAAGGAGATGTTGAGCTGATGGTTTATCAAGGGTTTAATGCTAACAATCAAAGCATGTGCTAGATTGAACTAGTAGAACATCAAGCTCTGGTGGTGGACCATACTGCTGTATTCCAAAGTCGACAAAAATAACTCTTTACAGAGAGAACAAGGAGTTATAATTTTCAGAGAGAAGACCACATCCCACCATGGGGCAAGAAGAGGAAAGAGCCAAGAGGAAAATGTAGAAAATTGGTTTCTTGGTGGAGAGTTCCATTCACTTGTCACCATTTATGGGGACAAAATGGTTTCCTACTGGTTTATCAGGATGGCATCCCCTTTTATTCATCCCAAGATGAGTAGCATTTTAAGTACTTTAACTCTTGAAGTACCAGATAAGTTCACCTATACATATGTATATCTGTATAGTCTTTAGTTTTTTTTTGTGTTTTTCATTTGCATACTTCAAGGCACTGGAGATTTGGTTTCTACTCCCCTAAAATATTCCAAGTTTTAAATTGAAGGAAGTTCCCCAATTGGAGCCAACTATTGTCCCCAAAAAATATCACTCATTTTTGAGACAACCTACATACTATTTTGGCCCTACACAAACTAAAAATCATCTCTCCCCTTTTCAAAATATTATTTTGAGCATTTTGGTTTTTCATTTTTCAAAGCTTTTCCAAAAATCTATGGACTCTATAGGCTTGAATCTATGAACTCTGTAGGAAGATATCTACGGACTCTATAGGCTTAAAACTATGGACTTCGCAAGCTCATTTCTATGGACTCTTTCAAGGTTTGAGAGAAAACTACGAACTTCACAAGTTGATTTCTACATACTCTATAGGAAAGAAACAAGCTCTCAACACTTAGGTGATTTCAAGGTTGATTCAATGACAAGGTTAAACCAAAATGTCCATCGACAAGCTTCTAAGCAAGGATTGAACCATTGAACCATTGAACTGTTAAACCTTGAACCATTTTGGTTTAATGAGTTCAATGGGTTTAAAGGTTCAACGCCATCAACAAGAGTTAAGTGCATTTGTCAAGGTTCAAAGTTTAAATGCTTCAAGGTTCAACGGCTTTAAAACACTTATCAAAGAGAAGAAGGCTTAAACCATTGAACCATTGAACCATTAAACCATTTTGGTTCAAAGGTTCAATGGTTCAAAGGTTCAATATGCAGTTGGTTCAAGTGAACAAAGGACTTATCCAAATAAAGGGATTAAACTGATTGAACCATTGAACCATTGAACTAAAGTTGGTTCAATCGATTGTTTTAATCGATAGGTTCAAGGGGCTACCCCAAAGCCAAAGAAACAAGTGCCCTTGCAGAGGGTGGTGAACCAAGGCCTAGAACCCTGTGGAGGGTAGTGAGTAAAAATAGACAAAGTGAATTCCTTTGAGAAAATGAACAAGGCAAAGGATAAAGCAATATCATTCAGACAATTTGTCTGAAGGAATTCACCTGAAAAACAAAGCAAAGCTTGATGGAAAGACAAGGCAAGGAAGATTTCCTTCGAACAAATTACCTGAAGGAATTCCTTCAGACATTTTGTTTGAAGGAATTTATTCAGACATTTTGTTTGAAGGAAATAAAGGATAAAGCCCGCCAGAAGAAAGAAGCCTAAAGGCCATCCGAAGACTACCTAAAGGGCAGATACCCTTGTAGGGGGAGTTTTCTAACCCAAAGTAGACCATTTCTCAAGGCCCCGAAGGGCAGGTCCCCTCTGAGAAAGATCAAATGACAAAGCTAAATGAATTTATGAGGAAAGTGACGTGCTCGTAGACATCAAATTCGCAACAATGAAATAGATGTTGATCTTTGTAGGTTTAAATGCAGACCTAAATGCATTCAAAGGATTTAAAGCCAAGGCCAAAAGGAAGAACCACTGAGAGGAGCATAAAGAGCCAGTAAAGTTGGGAATGTAGCCCTAAGAGCTTAAATTCTAGGAAGAGACAAAACTGGAAAAGACAAAAGCAAAAAGAGGGGAAAGCCTGAAATATCTGTACAAAAGTAATTTCAGTAGGTGGAACAGTCCACTAAGCAGATATTTTGGCTTGCAAACATTGAAGGCATGGCTTGTTAGTCTCCTTTGGATTAAAGACAAAATAGACAGCTGCACAGATGTCAGAGGAGATAGACCAAAAGAACCAGACCCAGGAAGAGACATATTAGATGAATGGACATGCCATAATTAAGGAAATGTGATGTACCAAGCATGATCCCTCTAGACAAAACTAAAAATGCATTGAAGGCATTGACTGTATCATGGGTCATCCCATGGGAGAGAGTGATAAGCCTTGCTTGGTGCCTATATATTGTAATCTCTTTTATTGTTTTAGAGAGATCTTCCTGTTACTAGAAGCAAAAACTCTACCCAAATTGAAAGGCAAACACTGAAATTTTAAGCTCAGATTGTAATTTAATATTATTTTATCTGAATGAGAAAGCAAGTTACTTACAGAATTTGTGATGTTATAGCTTGTGCTATTTTAGGAAATTGTTCTTATGTCTATTTCCTAGGAGCATTCTTGTTTATTTGATCTAACAAGAAGAACTAGTGGAAGTAATTAGGAAGGTGTCTTGAAGTCAGTTGTGGAAGACTTTATGCTTTCTATAATTATCTTTAGTGTGTTTTTATTTTCTATTTTTGTGTAAAGGACCTTGGGATGATTTTGTGCCACCATTATTCGTCATATCTCACTCTTGGGCAGTCAAGGTGGAGACTTTGTGCTACATCTTAGATTGTTGGTTGCTACACCCTTGGCACCCTGTTACTTATCCTACCAGAAAGAGTATTGTTGTTTTCAGGAACAAGCACTTCTAAAAGAAGAGGAGTGCCTTATGTTGTGTCACCAAGATTTCTACTCTCTAAGAAGGGATCTGGCTCTTGGCTGACAGTTAATTCTGAAAGAAGAGAAGTACCTTCACCAATCACCCAAGATTTCTCCTTTGTTTGTTAGCATCATCTATGAAAAAAGAGAGATGGATTGTTTATCCCACCCCTGTGTCTTACTTTTTGCTTATTTATATAGTATATAGCCTCCACATATTTAATATGGAACCTCCCCTTGATGAGAGGAGAGATTTGTCCCCTATTGATGTAGTAAACCTGCACACCAGGGTGACCCATCTCCCTATGATGTGGTGATAGGAACTATTTTGGTCACCAGTTAGTTGGCCAACAAAATATTCACCCAACAGGTTGTAGGACACTTCTAGAAGGTGAGTTTAGGTTAGATGTTGGTTGTGAGATAAACGGTAATGTTCAGAGGTATTTGGTTCTGGTAGAGGGTGTTCAGATTATTAATATAGGCTATGGGTGGTCTTGGGGAAGATAAGAAGTGTCTAGAGTTGTAGAACTCCAACACAAGAAAGTAATATGGAAGAGAAAGTGATATAAGGAGTGAAACAAAGAAAATAATTGCTAAATCTTAATAAGAAATAGGTACTTATCTTTATTGTTGTTGGTCTAAATAATTTTAAGGTTGGATAAAATCTTGTTGTAGATTTTGGAGCAATTTTGATAGAGTGACAGTACCTTAGTTGTTGACTGATGAGTTGTAGGAGCACTTTTGATCTCTGTCCTAGTCACTAGTTCACTAAAAGCTTTCTCAGATTTGTTGGAAGTAAGAAGAATACCAATATGAGAAAATCTAGTCTCTTGCACCAATATGTTATGATGATCTTTCACCTCTTCTTCCTCTCTTAATATAGAGGGAAGGGAGTGGTGAAATAATAAGTCTAACAAGCTATCAAATTTTATCCTAACATGCATTGATTATGCAAATAGCAAATCAAACAACTATTAATAAAAAATCAATCTAGAGTTTGAGTTGAAGTTAACTCTTGAGGAGGCTAAAAACAAACCACTAGCGGTTGAGGTTAATTATTGATGGTTAAGGGTCGACCATTGATAGTTAGGGTCATAGTTAAAATAGGCTAAACTTTTCCATTTCTACTAATGATTGGTGGGTTAAATGATTAGGAAATGGTCCCAAGGGGGTCAAAGGGTGGTCTAAGGGTTTGTACGACATATGGAACCATAGTACATGGTTTTTTAGTGTCTATAAGAGGTTACCAAAACACCTTAGTAGGGTGGTTCTTAAATGGTGCATAATTACAACATTCCTTCCAATTATGTAAAATTAGAACCATCATGATCATTAGTGGCATGAAAGATGCATGAATAGTGAATAACAATATGTGATTCTTCCATAGTGAGTTGTGGATTTGTATGAGGAAGTCTAAGATGAACATTGCCTCAATATGAGATAAATGGTATTCTATACATATCCTTGTAAGGAGTAGTTTGAGCTTGGGTAATCTATTTATTCATATTCCAAATATCATTTACCAACTTCTAAACTAGAGGATCTACAAAATTTTGTTCCTTACTCTTGAAAGAGTACTTTTTAAGTTTCCCAACCATGATCATATCTATTTTACTTCAGTGGCTTGGGTTTATGTTTCTTCCAAATTTACGGGGTGGTTTCTTCAAAGGAAGAAACTTACCTCAGGTAATTTTACATTAAAAAATAATCACTTTTATTTTATATTGTTATCATGGCAGCTTTTAGAAACTTGTGAACAAACTTGTTGAATAAAAAATGAATTATCTTATGGGTTCATGAGATTATCTAGTTATATGAGACACTTGAGCTAGTAAAGGGTGTTCATATTTAATAGGTTTGATTTTTTTTTAAATATAGATTTCATAATTTTCCAATCTATAATGTAAGAAATAGGTATGTATTGAAACCATTCCACCACTCCTTTGACCAATGTTTCAAGGAATCATCTTATAAACACTATACAGATGGAAAGAAACACACTAACATGTCCACACAAATTCTCTAGCTTTGGCTAATATAGATGATGTAATGTAATATTATAGGTATCCTAAATTAAATAGGATGAGTCTAGACTTGAGGATAAAGTAAATATAAAATGGAAGGTTTACATTTTAAGGTTATTTTCTTGGCAGGGAATAATATAGAGGGGTCCTATTAATGGGACCATAGTCTTACATTTCTCATTTAAGGCTTGAAGCTAACTAAATATATGATCTAAGATATGGGTGAAATAAAATACTTAAATTATAAGTACATAACCAATGTTTCGCTAAAGTGAAATTTTTGTAATAGGAGTTTTCAATCTAAGAAAAATACTTGCTCTATGGGGATATGATGCTTAGTAAATATCATCCAATGGTATATTGAGATAGGTTAGAAATATATAACATAAATATTGTTTTGAATGTTTTTTTATAATAGTACTTGATATTTTCAAATGTGTTAGTAAGGTCTTGTGCTTGTGATCATCTTGAAAATACTTTATTTAAAATTATTTTCTAGTACTTGTACATGTTTTTACAATTCTTTTTAAAATAAAATGAAATTGAATTACTTGTTGAGATGAAATTAATTTTCAATTATAAAATAAATCTAAAATAAAATTTTATTAGTTTTGGTATTTAATTAATATTGATATGCATGCAAAATTGAAATTGAAATTTTAAAGGAAATATGCAAGTGCTGATTTTTCCTAGTTTTTCTTAGTTTGCATGATGATTTGCCTAATGAAATCTAAATGATATAACTTTGGTTTTATATTTTATTGAAAAAAATTAAATAATATTATGAAAATGATATTTTATAACATTAAAATATAAAATAGATTTTTAAAACCCTAGAAACCACACTTACTAAGAGTTCCTAAATTGCCTTTCATACATGCAAGCCAAAAACTAGTTTTGAAAATTTTAAATGTTTATCTAAAATATACAATGATATATGGATGAAATAGTGATAATATAATTTCATATATTTTTAATATATATATCTAAATACAATTTTTTAATTATTAAATAATTAATTCATACATCTAATATGCAAGGTTTATCTAAATACCAATATTTCATTATGAAGTAATTAATTTATACATCTAATATGCAAGGTTTGGCCGTCTAGAATATATAGGCTGAGAGAGAGATATATTTGTGTATGAAATGTTACTTCAAAATGAATGTAAATTTTTCTATTTTTTGGTTCAAATTTTTATGTTTGGATTGATATACCTAATGAGATGTGCAATATTATGTTTTTTTGAAATAAATTAACATGGAATTCCAAATAAGAGATCTATATTATGTTTTTTTTCAAGAGATGAAAAAGAGAAGGGTTATTTTCTTTTTATTTTTTTAAATTTTGAATATTAATCTAGTCTAAATAATAAATAAAAATAAAATATTATAATCTAAAAAATGAAAATGATACTAAAATACATCCTCCAACATGGCCAATGGTTATAACTAAGCAAAGGTAAGAGATTTATTGTGTCTAACATCCTTAGTAAGCTATCTACTTTGCTCTACATAGTCATAGTAACTCTCTGACAAAGGGGTAGTAAAAATAATTAAAATAATAAGGGCACAATATTGGATAAGAGTTAAGTTTCTTAATGGATGGTTGATCAATTTATATCAAATATTGTTTTGTTAATCTAGTGAACTCCCTCCTCTAAAATTATGCAAAAGGACCAAAAAGATGACAAAATATGTAACAAAATGTTTCAAAAATTTAGATAAGGTGGACTTAGGTTATGTATATATTCAAAACACCAATATTAAATTTAAAATTTTGATACGCAATCCATCTAAAATAAATATACTTATACAATAAATAAGGATGGTGCAAGGGTGCTTTTAATTATTAGTTGACTAAATGTTACACATAAGAAGGATGAGAGTGATCCAAAGAAGAGTTGGAGTGATATGGTTTGTCATGATGGATAACACAGATAAAATAAATGAATAAAATAATGAAAAATGTATGATAACTCAAATCTCAGATGCCAAAACTCAAAACTTATAACCTATGATGAAACTACCACTATACGGAGGTGAGAGATGAAAAATTACAAATTAAAATGACAATACTACTAATTGAGAAAATAAAACTTCTAATAAATTTTACGAAACCACCTGGATATAATATAACCACTTCATAAAACTATAATACTGAGGGGAATTTTTTTTTACATGATGTGGTGGTTTTGACATAATTTGTGAAGGTTTCATTGCCAATCAAAAAACTCAATCACTAAAGCTAGAAAAGACTAAAAAAAATTCAATGTTTAAAAGGAACAAACATAAATTAAAGAGAGATTAGGGATCAAAATTTTAGAGAGAACCATATCATAACATATTTTAAGAGATTATTACATCATCAATAAATTTATCTCAAAAATGTTGCATCATATAATGTTTGGATTCATATATATTACCCCCTCAAGATGATTACTTATCATGAATTAGTGAGGATGTGGCATTTAGGATTATCATGTTGAACATAAAAATAGGGTTATAAATACTTACCTTACTCACCTATGTGGCATAATGAAGCCAAGTGTGTCTCTGTAAAACTTGCAAACAAAAAATGGGAATAGAGTGCAATTTAATGAAAAAGATTTGAAAAATTAATCCTAACTAATCAAAACATCGATGAGAGTACATACTATGTATGAAAATTTTATTATACTAATTGAATATGTCATGAGGGTATCAAATCTAGTGCTAAGTGTCATTTACCTATAAATCTTAACGACATACAAATAAGCCATGAAAAACTAAAACCATTAAAATTTGACAGTTTTAGACACAAAACATGTTGATTCAACAATAATAATATCTAAAATGCATAAAAAATGAGGTTGGAAGAAATATTGCTGAAAATGGAAAACTTTAAAATCATAATGGTTAGTTTAAAAGACCACATATTTGAAAATCGACCCAAAATTCACATCTTTTGTGTTAATTTAGTTTTGATAATTTGGAGATCTATATTTAGAGTCACACAATTGATCCATGAATCATCCATATTAATAAAAAATAATGAGAAGATAGTGAACATAGCAATGGGTCAAGTATGAGTTAGTTATGATCATTTTTATGTTTTCTCCTAATTTCAATTTTTATTTAAAAATACATAATAATCTGTTAAATCTTGAATTTTATTTTATGGATATCTTTAAAAAGGTTGTTAGTTTACATAAATTATTAATTTTATTAATTTTGGTTAAAATTTGGTTATTTTTTTCTTTTTTTGGTGGGGGGGTTTGGGTAGGGTTTGATTGGTGGTAAAAATCACCACATCAAGATAAAACTAATCATTTATGCAAACCAAGTGGGTATTATTCGACATGGCGATTACATGATCATAGTGTCTAAATATTAAGGTGGTGTTGTAACCACCATGAATGCAAAGATTATGAAACTGCCACAAGTGAAGTTGAAATCACCAGGGTAGTTTCATAACCACTACTTGAAAAATATGGTCATTTCATCTTGAAAGGAAAAATGTAAGTTTAATTTAGTATTTTTGGATAGAAAAAGTGTTAAGTACTCATTTTGGGTGTGTTATAAAAGAGGGAGGTTATATACCATGTAACTAGATAGGGAGTAGGATTTTATACCATGAATTATGACATTATTAATTACTAATGAGTTGACCATCCTAGAGAGAACTTGGATTATATCGATTGTTCGAGTATGGATCATGTCTTCATCAAGTAGCATGTTATACAATGTCTTCATATAATATGATTTTGACTAGAACACCTTTTGTTTTCCACTAGATACTAGAGAGTAGACCATCACTCTTGTGGACATTCATTATATTTACATGTTCAATGATGAAATTTTGGGTAGTGGCCCTACAATAGGCCACCAATAAGGTAGTGTAGACACCTAAATCTAGCCACCAATAACCTCCAATCAGGATTTTGGTCAATTTCCACCCAAAATGCACAATTTGGCCTAAAAACACTAAAACACACTAAATGATGTGAAATTGACATATTCAAGTGCCATTTTGGCTAGGGTATCCCTAAATGGGGTAATGCAATTTATGGGCTAGCTAACTTTGATTAAATCACTTCGAGTCAAAATGCTAATTTTACACCTAGGTGCTCTAGATTGCTCTTTCCTATCAAATCTCTTGCATGAGATGTGTGCCTTTGTTATTTGTTATTAGTAGAATCTTAAATGGAAATATAGTTCCAATGCATCTAACATTGAATTCTAGTTCTAATCTTGTCAAATTTTGAACCAATAATAAGGCATTTTGATCAATTTGAGTAATTTGTACACAAAGTGCTTAATCATGCTTAAGAGATAATTAATCCAAACCAAGGCATAATTAATAATTCCATGAAAAATTGTTGAATAATTACTTTTGGAAATGGATATTGAATATTTAAATCATCAGGTGACCTTATTTCTTAGGAATACATCCCTAGGCCATAAATGCCACAAATATCAGGATTCATGCCCTCCATGCCTCATTTATGCCTTCTATGATACCCTCCATGCCTCTTAATTACCCCTTCATGTCATGATGAGGATAATTATAAACTTAATTCCAAAAATTAAATTAATTCTCAACCACACATCTCAATCCCAGGATGGATGGTTCAGGTTGATTCTGGTCAATCTCAAAAATCTATAAATATGAGGCCTTATCACATAAATTCTAAGACATGATTATGCAAAGTTATAATGTAGAATTGATTAGAAAGCTTTAAGCAACTAGTGTTACCATGATAAATTTATTTCAAGCTAAGATAAGCCACAATCCAAAGGTACCAAGGAGAGATTGAGGTAACCAAACTTCCATTGCCAAGGACTTCATGAGCACAAGCCAAGTAAGCCACTACAAATACCATTTTAGAGCATCCAAGGAAGGTAAGAGAGGGTTTATTTTGCATTTTAGTTGTGTACTTTATTCATATTTGTTAACTAAGATCTCCCTACTATCTAGGCCTAAAGATGCTATGCTAGTTAGATTATTTATTTTATTTTATTTTCATTTTGGAACTAACACCATACTAACCATCCTCTCTTGAGTCAAATTATTAGATCATATATGGCATGCCTGGTGGGACTAGACACATCCCACACATGAAGAATATTATTTTTTAGCTTTAAAATCTTCATTTGAATCATTAAAACTCTTGTAAATTGATTTTATAACTTTGTTTTACCTTTTTTGTTTGCCACCAATTTACACAGTAACTGACATTGGTTAGTAAAACTGACATCGATTGGATAGTTGTCATCAATCACATTAGTATAACCAATGTCGATTAGATAACCTTCATCAATTAGTAAATGTAACCATCATCAATTATATAACTAACATCGGTCATAATTTTTTTCTTAAAACATAGACCTAAGAGTTCTTTTTTTTAAATTTCATTATTTCAAACCTAAACGAGCTTCAAGGCTAAAGGACATGCTAATGTTTTTGTTGCAGGACCAAGATTGACATTTGCTAAAAACATGTTTAGACCACCTTTTTCATGCTTAAAATTAATTAAGAACATTATTTTGGGTGCTTAAATTAATATTTAGGTACTTAAGTGAGTTTTTAATATTAGTTTTCAAAGTTACAACTAAGACCAAGGGCTCAAATTAACACCACCTCATTTTCCATTTAGGCTTAAAAATGAACTCATCTTTTCAAACTTGTTCTATTCACTTAGTTGTTTAGATTAAATTTTTGTTTGGCAAAAAGGGGATGTTACATGTATGCTCTTCCATTTGTCCCATTTAGGGAACCCTTCGAATCAAAAGTGTCATTCCTATTGCAAGTAGCCTAGTCTAAGGATTAGACATAAATTCATCTAAAGTGCTCTCCTAAAACTCATCAAAGTGTAGGTGACCGTAAAAATGACCCTAAAGTCTTTATACTTTCATGCTTTCTTTATTTTTATGACAACTTGGCTTATGAGGGGGACTTCATCACCTCCCATGAGTTTTTTAGGGAAGCTTTGATCTGGGGTTTCAACTCTGAGAATTGACTTTATTTGGATCCTAATTAGAGTTGCACATGGGACACAGTGGCACTTTAGACATTGCACTACACTTAGTGAACAACAAGATGCAGTGGTTGTAAAAAGGACTAGACCTTTTTGCAACAAGCCAAGTGATATGGACCTAAAATCCATGCTTTTCTTTTGCATTGTTTGGTGTGAAAGTCATTGTGATTACCCTAGAATATTTGAAAACTTGTTAGATCTTAGACAAATCCCCACTTGCCATGAAAGTATTCTTGGTGTAAGGTGTGCCTCAAGGTCCATGTCATAGTACTATCATTTGAGAGAACGGGGGTGTAAAAACCCTACTATATAATGTGAATTTACTTTTGGATGAACACTTAAAATCCTCTCAAATGATGTATATTGATGGATTCCAATAATACCAAGCAACCTTGTCAGTTTAGGATCTAAGAGAGATTAATTAGTTGGTATTGTCCTAGATTAAAGTCTTGTTTAAAGTCAAAACTTGGTGTAAGAAAATAATTAAAACCAAAACACATAGTCCCACTTTTCCTTTGAACAAAGAAGTGTTATGTTGCCCATGCAAAAACATCAGTTTGCCTTGTTCAAAGCTCATCAAAATTTTCGGAGTCATATCATCCACTTTGGTGTAGTTATGCTACCCAATTGAGTCTAGACCTTTACCAAAGTTGTTTAAGTCCTTCACTTTTAATCTAAATTTGGAGTTTCACCTTTATAAGCTCATAGGGTTCGTGTGTTAAGTGGATTCACCATTTGCACTAAATTTGAGGGAACTTAGGTTCTATTTCCCATTTTGGTTGAGGGTCGTTTGAGACTCATAATCATCATCATCATCACTTGATAGACTTAAGCCATTTTGTGTTAAACCCTTTCACTTTGAGTCTATGTGCCACAACATTTTGAGTCAAGAAAAGTAGTGTTATGCTATCAAATTTATGGGAAAGTAGTGTTATGCTATCAAAAGTAGTGTTCATGTTGTGCTATAAAAATATATCTAATCAAGGTAAAAACATCATGGAAGATCACTTTAACCAATTGTAGATAACATATCAAACCTACCTAAATATAGCACATAATTTTAATTAGATGAACATGGTGAGTAAACCTCTTATTGACCTAGTTCCTTCAATAGGAGTGTTCATAGAGTTAACTAGACAAGAGAATCTGAGTTCTGACCCATTCATACAAATTGTTTCAATAGATAACTTGATGCATATGCCCATTATTAAATAAGTTTCTTTGGCCTCCACATAAAATAGTGATAATGTGAAAACAATGTCTAATCTTGATCAAAGTGGTACTAATGCACAAACAACTAGCCAACAACATGTGCATGTAGTTAATCCCATAAGTAGATCATCATACTAGGGAATAGGAGTTTCTGCATCCTAACCTCAATCGGATGCTTCCTCAAGTGTACAACCTATAGGATTAGGTAATCAAATAATGGTCAATGTCATGCCTTAATGATAGAATGTGATGAAGCCTACTCCTCCTAAACAAGTAACAAGTAATATTCCACAAAAACAAGCATAATATAGTGTATCAACACAATAGAGGGTAAATACATTTCCACCTCAATCAGGGGAAACTAATGTTCCATCTCACCAGATAACAACAAACATACCTCTTCAGTCATAGACTAATATGCCAATCCAAAACCAAGCAATGACTAGTCAACAATGTGTTAATATTGGTTAGTGATATATGCCAAATCTACAACCTATTTTCACTTCAACATAGGGATTCATTGAATAACGAGGTCCCCTTATTTCTCAAGTACCTACTAGACAACTGTTGGTTTAAAATGTGCCATAGATTCAGAGATAAGGTCTTGGTCCACAAGTTCCCACTTAACAACAAGCTTTGATTAGTCAGTAGCATGTCCATTTTAAACCAAAGTAGACATATTATAGTTATATCCATCCATCCCAAACACAAAATCCTCTAATTCAAACATTTATCACCAACCTAAACCAAAATATTGCACAACCAAATGTGCAATTTCAAGTACATCTTAATCCACGTAAGTATATTCCTGGTCCATTCCCCAACCAAACTAATATACCCCAATAGGTATCTCCATCATACATGGTCAAAGTGTCCCACCTGTGACCTCCCAACCATCTACCAAAACCAATATTCTCCCTCAAACCAATGTTCCCTTTAGTTTCTAATCCCAAGAATTGTAACAGATGAAGGATGCAATTATTGCCATTCAGGTTGGAAAATAGACTAAAAAGTTCAAATTAGATGATGTGTGCTCTTATCCATTCAATATGGATTATTTACAGATACCATTTCCTTCAGGATACAAACCACCAAAATTTGACAAATATAAAGGAAAAGGTGACCCTAAGGCTCATTCAACTGAATTCTTTGTCGCATGTCAACTAGTGGCATATAGCGACATATACCTTTTGATGTTGCTTCCAAGGAGCTTGGTTGGACAAGCCTTGGAGTGGTTTTTAAACTTTCCCAAAAATTCAGTAATGGATTTTGATGATATTTTTGATAAGTTTATGTAGCACTTTTCCAATAATCTTGAGCATGAGATTTCATTAGTGGACTTAATGCAAGCAAAGCAAAAATATGGTGAGACTTTTACAAGTTATCTAAAATGATGAAGAGCCCTTGCAAGCCATTTCACCCATAGTTTACCAGATAAAAAATTAGCCACTATGTTTACCAAAAATTTGCTTAGTGAGATAGCATATCATCTGGAGCTACAATGTGCACATACTTTCAATGAAATCATCGACAAAGGCTTGTTGATTGAGAAAACACTCATTAATAAAGGAGTCATCAAGCTTAATTTAACTAATCAAAATCAAGGTACCAATTAGGGAAAATACCAACAACAACATCCCATTCAAGTGCAAGTATTGCAACTAGCATAAGCTAATAACCAATAAAGATCAAAGCAATTCAATTGCAATAAGAATGTTGTGGGAAATGGAGTAACCGAATCCTGTCATGTCCAAATGGTTAAAAATCATGTACAACACATTTTTAGCTTACTCCTACCCAACAACCTCTCCAACCAATGCCACAAGCACAATAACCAAGACCTGCAAAATAAATACATTAGCCTTTACCATTACAAACCCCTCCTCCCAAGAGAACCATGCCTGCACGTCATGTCTTTAGTGAACTAAGAGAACCTATTAAGTCTATATTTTGTAATCTTGATACCATTAATCTGATTAGTTAGCCTATACTAAAGCATTATCTGTAAGGCATTCGTTATCCTGATTGGTGTCATGAAAATGAATTATATGACTATCATCAAGTCAATGAGAAAAATCTACGAAGATGTGTCCAAATCAAGCATTTAATTGAGAATATGTTGAAGAATGGGGAGATAACATTGAATAATGGTGCTTTCACTTCTAATCAAACTCTTGGGATTTATCAAAACCCCTTTCCTTGACATAAAAATCAACAATAATAGAATAATCAGTAACAACAACAACCACGACTAGTGTAGTAGTAAAATCAACAATATCAAAATCAAAGGCTGAACTAGCAGAACCAACAAAATCAATAGCAAAACCCACAATAGTAGAATAATGGGCAAAACCAAGGTCATAATGGTAACAACCAACAAACCTACCATACAATTGCACATGACTACAATAGGGTTATAGGTCATATTATAGGGGGTAGTGTTAATACCATCTCCATTAATCCTAGACCAAACACTAATCATCCTAGACCATTGCTAAACAATAACATTCAACTAAATTACATGGTTAATTCTTCTTTGACTTGGGAGTGCATATAAGAAAACTAGAAAACTAGGACTTCCCATTTTGGACCTTATATTGACAACTCATCCTTGCCATGTGACCACATACAAGTGCACCGATAACCAAGACTTGTTATGTCTGGTCCCACACCATTCCCAACATTTTTTTGTAATAATGGTCTAGTATTTAATCATGATTGTATAATCACAACTTAGAGGTCAAAGATTACTATCCTAGGCCCATAACCATCTGCCACTTTGCCTATCATCCAACCAACCGTGTAGCCTCAAAAGAAACCATTCACTCCTGACCAAGATAAAAAGTTTGATATTGTGGAATAATTGTAGAAGACACTAGCATAAATTTTTATTTTAGATTTGCTATAAATGTCAATAATCCAAAAGAACATCTTGAATGAATTTTTGACCCAATCCATTATTTCTAGTGACATATCCCCTAATAAATTTCAATGGTTGGCCACCTAGCTCCAACCCAACAAGTCACATTCAACCAAAGCAATATGTCTTCCCTTGGCCCACTCCATAATAACCCATTGTACATAGAAGTTTATATAAACTGACATCAAGTTAAACGTGTCCTTATAGATAATGGATCAAGCCTCAACATAGTGTCTCTAAATCTCATCAAGCTTCTTGGGTACATAATGGTAGATATCCAACTAGAAATGATAACCATCAAAGCCTATGATAATAAAGAAAGAGAATCACAATGCACCATTAGTTTGACAATTATCATTGGTCCTTTGACCCATGATACACTTTTTCATGTGCTTGATCTTGAGTCATCATATAATATGCTTCTGGGTAGGCCTTGGTTGCATGAGATTCATGTAGTCCCGTCAACACTACACTAATGAATCAAGTTTTGACACTCAGGGATGGAAGTGAATATTCCAAGAGATTTACACCCATATGAACACTGCAAACATCTTAAGGCTGAATTTTAAAGCTATAATTATCAATACGACATGAATCTAAGTTCCAAGGAGGATAAAATAAAGGATATACTTATTGATCCTTCACCAGATAATTACATAGATCCTAATACCTTGGATTCCCTTTCCCACATGCCACCTCCTGAAGCTTCTAATCATTTCACCATTTTAGATAATGGACTAGGAGAGTATGTGACCCATGATACATTTCATATTGCTAATCTTCCTTAGAATCTAAAAACCTTTGGGAGACTTAAATTCACTCCACATATGCATTGGCAACAAAAGAACAAAGATAAGGGACCTGTCACATTTATACCATCATCTAGCCTAGAACTTGACCCTCTTGAAGGGGATGAATCATGGCTATACAATGACAACTAAAATGATTGTTATAAAAGTACAAAGTATCATGTTCCCGATAGGATCATGGAGCATCATAATTATGAAGGAAGAGGTCTCATACTAAATCATCAAAGAACCATCAAGCTAATTTCCATGACTAAGTATGAAAGACCTTATAGACTTAGATTTAAACTGCCTGGGGGTGACCCCACATATCTTATTCAAACTCCATCACCAGTGACTAGTGATGATGATCTTGATAGTGAACCAGAGTCCAATCATAGCCTCACCTTTGAAGACGTAGCTGAAACTAACCTATTTGATAATAATGCCATTTGTACTATTACCCTAACTATTCATCACAACCCATTGCCATTATATTATCCCTGAGTGATAGATTGGGACCAACAAAAATCTAGTCTAACAATTAATGAGTTCTAGAATGATGAGGTATTCTATGACTTCTTAGGCCTTAGATACAATGTTTTGTTAAGAGATCACAAGTCAGGATTCTCAATTACATTAGATCCTGCTACCTATTTTGGAGAGCGAGTGAACACCCTTAGCCAAACACAAATAATCAAAACATTGAGGTTCCAAAGTGAAAACCTCTTTGAGGTGTTTTCTAACTAGGTAAAAAGTAAAGATAAAGGCCAGCCTAGTGGTGAAAACCTATTTCAGGCACCATTAGATGGGGGTGTTCATTCTTCTTCAAATTTAGACTAGGAGACCACCAACGATGAACTTGCTTATGGATCTGAGTTCAACTTTGAGAAACAACAAGTATTTGATAAAATTCCTCAATAATTTTTGACTATTTTTGTCACATGGCTAGATCTCCCATTAGGGGACTCAAATTCATCATGCCTAGGAGAAGTTGAAGAGCAAGTCCTAATGAAGGACCCTAACATAATCCAAGATTTCAAGTCATTACCTACTATCCTAGAAGATAGTTCAACCCTTATAGCTAAAGATACAATAGAGGTAAATATCAAGACTCTATCAGACCTAAAATGGATAAAATTAGGCACGTCCCTCATTAAAGAGGAACATGACATATTTATAGATCTATTGAGAGAATTTGTAGATATCTTTGCATGGGCCTATTTTGGCATGTCAAGTTTAGACCCCACCTTGGTTATACTCCACCTTGTGGTTAATCCTGATGCCAAACCAGTAAAACAAAAGCTACGTAAGATGCATCCTCACATTATTATATTGGTAAAGAAATATTTGGAAAATATCTTAGAATTAGGATGTATCCAATCTATTGACTACTTAGAATGGATCTCTAATGTGGTACCTATTAGTAAAAGTTCTAAAGGGATCATAATTTGTACTAATTTTTGAGACATCAATAAATATTAACCTAAAGATGATTTTCCTTACCTAATATCAACATGATCATCAATTCAATGGTAGGTTATGCAATTCTTTCACTCATGGATGGCTTTTAAGATACAACTAGATTAGAATAGCACAAGAAGACCAACACAAACTAATGTTCACCAATCCATATGGAACATTTTATTATCAGGTAATGCCATTTGGCCTTAAGAATATTGGAGCTACATATAAAAGGGCCATGACTTTCATATTCGATGATATGATGCATGATATTCTTTAAGACTATGTCAATGACATATTAGGAAAATCCAAAACTAGGGCCAACCATCTAGTAGTGTTGCGTAAGATATTTGAAATATTATGGGAGTACAAAGTCAGACTCAATCCAAAGAAATGTGTGTTCATTGTAACTTTAGGAAAATTACTTGCCTTCATCATGTCTCATATAGGTATTGAAGTTGATCCAGCTAAATTCCATGTTATAATCGAGATGCCACCACTAACCAATTTAAATCAGCTTCATATTTTGCAGGGTAAGATCCAATCAATCTGACACTTCATCTCTCAATTAGTAGACAAGTGCCATCCATTTACACACCTTATAAAAAATGGAGTTGCATTTCACTGGATGATCATTTCCAAATAGCTTTTCAACAACTCAAATACTATCTTGTTAATCCACCTATTTTATTACCTCCTATGCTAGGAAAGTCATTCTTGTTATACCTATCATCTACCAACCATGCTCTAGGGTCACTCTTAGCTTAACATAATGACAATGAAAAAGATCATGTTGTATACTACCTAAGTTGTACTTTGGTTACATATGAACATAACTATGCACCTAATGAAAAATCTTGTCTGGCCATGGTCTTCATAGCTCAAAAACTATGCCATTACATGTTGAATAATAAGACCATGGACATTTTAAAAGTAGATCCACTCAAGTATCTGCTATATAAGATAGCATTTAAATGTAGAATGGCTAAATGGAAATTGATTCTTAGTGAATTTGACATAGAGTATGTCAATTAGAAGGTAATCAAGGGATAAGTTCTTCCAGATCAACTTACAGAAGCACCTCTCATAGACACACAACCACTCATATTTACATTTATTGATGAATCCATAATGATCTTCATTGACACACCCCTTGAGGAATAGCCCTGGAGGATGTGTTTTGATGGTTCATTTATGCACATGGATTAGGGGTAGGCTATTATTTATTACACCACAAGGGGATTTGATCCCTAAATCATTAAGAATCAGCTTTTCTTGTGCAAACAACATGGCAGAGTATGAAGCACTTATTGTAGGACTTTGACAGGTAGTGCATTGTAACATATCTCATCTATAAGTTTATGGAGATTCTAAGTTAATCATCAATCTTGTCACAAATCATTTTCAGACCAAAGATGACAAGTTGGTTCCATATAAGGCCATAGTCGACACTCTTAACCAACAAATTACCAACATTTAGTTTGAGTGCATACCAAGGGCTAGTAATAGAATTATAGATGCCATGGCTACTATTGGCTCTCTAATTCAACAAATAGATAAAGCTAGAGAGTATTATTTCCTCATCAAGAATTTGTCAACCAACTCATAAACCTTCAATCATTACAATGATTTATGATATTATTGGTCTTAATTCTATCTGGTACTTATACCTTTAAAACTACCTTCATGACCAAGTTCTACCACCTAATCTATCTCAAAAATAAAATAAATCCTTCATTCATCATTCCACTTATTATACTCTACTTGGATCTACCCTTTATTATCATAATTTTGATGGAACTCTACTTCATTTTTTAACATTAGTAGAGTCTACACTAGCATTAAGAGAAGTTCACAAAGGAGTATGTGGCACTCATTCTAGTGGGGCAGTCCTATCTAAAAATCTCTCGTGTACTATTTATTATTGGCCTAAAATGGATGTAGATGCCGTTGCATATGAAAGGAAGTGTGACAAATGTCAATGGCATGCTAATCTGATTCATGCCCTAGCAAAAACTCTAAAACTGATGTTGACACCATGGCCATTTTCTACATAGGGACTTGACCTCATTGAGAATATCAACCCCACTTCATCCAATAGCCATAAACATATCCTTACCACCATCAAATATTTCACTAAGTGGATTGAAGCTATACCCTTCACTTACGTAATGGCCAAACTATGGCATCTAAAAAAACCATTATCAATATTCTCAAAAATATTGTCAATGATGCCAGTCATGATTGGCACTTACAGATATTACTTGCCCTTTGGGCATACCATACCAATCATCATACCCCCATAGAAGCCACTCCATACTCACTTGTTTATGGTATTGAATCCATCCTTCCAATTGAGGTTGAATTTCCTTCACTCTGCATCTCTTTCAAGCATGTCTTAGATGATCATGACTATCGAGTAGCTCGCCTATAAGAGCTAGACCTACTTGATGAGAAACACATAGTTGCACTCAACAATCTTCAAGCATATTAGAACTGACTCAAAGGCCACTATAATTAGTGTGATAAGTATCAAACATTTGAACTTGGTGATCTTTTTCTTAAAGAAAACCAAAATAATACCATGGTTGAGAAGAAGCATAAAGGGAAATTTAAATCAAACTAAATAAGGCCTTTCATCATTACTTTAGATTATGGATCACGAGCATATAGGCTTGCCGCACTAGATGGAGATGAACTTCCTGAGATAATCAATATTATTCATCTCAAGCAGTACTATGCTTGAATGCTAAGGTGTATTGTCTGTAAGGACCATTTTAGTTATGCCATTTTGTCACTATTATTCTTTATACAAATACCATCCTCTTTGCCATATCTACTTTCTACTTCTAACCCATCAGCCTAGTGTGTTCTAAATCCTAGCTCATTTGACATTGGATTTTTACCATTCCTTACGTATTTTTATCATCAAGATATGTGATTATTTTCATCAGTTGGTTCAAGTACTTTGGATAGAGATCATATTTTGGAATAGTATGGTAGAAGTTTCAACAATTGCATCCTTCATTTTTTATTCCTTTCTTACCACCGATCTTGATACTAATTATAACCACCTTTCAAAAAATTAGTAACATTGATCTATGTTGTTGTGTCCTAGTTATAAATGCCTATGGTCAAACTAGGGGCAACATTAAGCCTTGATGTACCAACTTGCCACTTCCTATATCATACTATGCCTTTTTCTCAATTGTGCTTGTTTTGTTTAAATTGACTGCTACACTAGTCGAATTCCTCCATTCTAAGGGAATAACCACAGTGACTTGAGGTCCTACTCTAGGAATATGTAGGTAGCACTCAATACTTGTTGAGGTCAATTCAGTCACCCTTCACTACCCACTTCCTTTTCTTCTATTTCCCCCATTTTATTTGTTTGTTAAAGTTGTCACATATTTTCTAGGGGCATTATTTGTATCATTTCTTTTGAGTGTTTCTTTGTTTTTTTATTTATTATTTTGTTTGTGCATCTATTTTTTTGCTTTCAAAATTATTGCCTTGATTCATTTTATGTGTGTTCATTAGCTGATTCCTTGCCCACACTTATACTTGAATCTATCCATATTCATATGCTTACATTGTCATCGTGATTTTTATCATTAGTGCATTGTTTTCTATTGAGTATTGGAATATGAGAGTTAGTCCTTATGTATATTTTGGCCAAGTCATCATGATGTTATGCTATTATGCCTACTGACACATGCTACAATAAACTTTAGATTCAATAAGTATATTCAGTAATGGCAGCATCTCTTTGACATCAACATCTCGATTCAATCCCAATCATATCCCAAACAGAGTAATTAACCATGAAAGAATTTTAAACTTTATTAGTTTGGATGAGCATCTTCCTACTAGTAGGTTGTTCCAATTCATCATTCCTTCTATGTAAATATGTCATCATCCTTGACAAATTTTATCATGTTTGCCATAATCAGGGTCTAATGATTATAACTGCATATGGGCAAATCATTACACATCATCCCACATGTATTTCTCAATGATTATAACTGCCTTTAGGAAAATCATTGTATTGTCACAACTTCCCTTTTTCTACCCATAAGGGGCATGTTATTTTATTGTTTATCTATCCTAACTGGGGTAGCTCCATCTTATCGATGATTATAACTACCTTTGGGAAAATAATTGTGTTATCATACCATATTGCCACTATTGGGGTACAATGTTTATAACTGCCTTTGGGCAAACCATTGTGCACCGTCCCACTTGAATTCTCAATGAATTTAACTACTATTTAAATATCATTATGTTTTCACCCCATCATCTTTCCTTTCTTTGGTCCCCTTGTTTCACTTCTTTCTTTTCAAGGGACCGTTTTCGAACCTACTTGTGCCAACCATTCCCTCAAGGGGGCATCATATAGTTAGCTTATCATCATTATAGTTGTAGGCATACAAGACATTTTCATTCTTTGAGAAGACATTACTGTGCTTATATCTTGCAATGCCTTCCCAAATATGGGTAAACTGTAGACACCTAAATCTGGCCACCAATAACCTCCAATCAAGTTTTTGGCCAATTTCCACCCAAAATATACAACTTGGCCTAAAAATACTAAAACACGCTAAATGATGTGACACTAACATATTCAAGTGCTGATTTTGGCTAGGGTATCCCTAAATGGGGAATGCAATTTATGGGCTAGCTAACTTTGATCAGATCATTTTGACTCAAAATGCCAATTTTACACATGGGTGATCTGGATTGTTCTTTCCTATCAAATCTCTTGCATGAGATGTGTGCCTTTTTTATTTGTTTTTGATAGCATCCTAAATGGGAATATGGTTCCAATGAATATGGCATTGGCTTTCAATTCCAATCTAGTCAAATTTTAGACCAGTAATAAGGCATTTTGATCAATTTGAGTAATTTGTGCACAAAGTGCTTAATCATGCCTTAAGAGATAATTAATCCAAATCAAATCATAATTAATAATTCCATGGAAAGTTGTTGAAATATTATTTTTGGAAATTGTATTGAATATTTGCATCATCAAGTAACCTCATTTCTTGAAAAGACATCTTTAGGCCATAAATGCCACAAATATGTGGATTCATGCCCTCCATGCCTCATCAATGCCTTCCATGATGCCCTCCGTACCTCTTAATTTCCCCTTATTTGAATTTCATGATGAGGATAATTATAAAATTAATTCCAAAAATTAAATTAATCTTCAACCACACATCTTAATCTTAGGATGGATGGTTCAAGTTGATTTTGGTTAATCTCAAAAATCTATAAATAAGAGGCCTTACCACATGAATTCTAAGACATGATTATACAAAGTTATAATGCAAAATTTATTACAAAGCTTTAATCAACTAGTGTTACCATGCCAAATTTATTTGAATCCAATCTAAGCCACACTCCAAAGGTGCCAAGGAGAGATAGAGGTAGCAAAGCTTTCATTGCCAAGGACTTCATGAGTACAAGCTGAGCAAGCCACTACAACAAGCATTTTAGAGCATCCAAGGAAGGTAAAAGAGGGTTTATTTTTCATTTTCGTTGTGTGTTTTATTCATTTTTATTAACTAAGATCTCTCTAGTGTCTAGGCCTAGAGATTTTATGCTAGTTAGTGTGTTTCTTTCATTTTGTTTTCATTTTGGAACTAACACCATACTAACCATCCTCTCTTGAGTCAAATTCTTAGATCATAGGTAGGGGCTTTTGGCTAGGTATAAGACTTTTAGTATTTGGATGGATCTGATGTAGATACAATGATTAGAGATATACTTTTAATGAATTTAGGTATATGATATCCTAAACCTTAGAAAAGTCATTATTTGGATCTTTGCCTTTGAAATGGTGACTTTGACCCATTAATGGGCTCAAGAGGTAATTTCTTGCACATATAAGGACCTGTATAACATCTCTTAGTTTTGATCACTCTTGATCAACCACCACATGCTCATCATGAGATAGGTATATGGGATAATGCTCCCATACATGAGATGGCTTGAGTTGTGGATGTTAAACCTATCATAGCCTCACACTAGCTAAATGTGGTGCCATTTAGAGTAATACCCCTATTATTTGGGACATTAACAATGGTTTATCCAATGGATTTATCATATTATGGGAAGGTATATTAGTGGCTTTACTAGGGAGTATACTTCGAGATGGCTACATGATCAACAAAGGTTAAAGACAGGAGACTCCATATCAAGGTGAAAACTATTAGTAGGGTTCCATAAATTTTGGGTTTCCTTTTGTAGGCATCCTCCTCATACCTCTACTAATATATATAGATAATAAAGAGGCTAAGGTTGGGAGACCGACCTAACATCCATTGACACCAAGATTTTCCAACATGAGGGTGGCCAGTATGAAAGGGACATAGGGAGGACAAAATTAACATCCCATAATATGATATAGAGGTAAGATTCATGTAGACATCACAATGGTACTACCAGTGGTAGGTTATTAGTATTTATTTCATAACCACCACTACTATAGTATGATCCTCTATAGTAAAAACATGTAGTGCATGGAGATGATCCAATTTTTTAAACTAGACGAGGAGGGAGACAAGGAGGAGGAGTATGAATATGAATTGAACCTCAATTATAATGAGGTTGATATAAATAAAAAAGTTTATTTTTTCATTTCAAATCTTTATGTATTTATTTTGAGCATGATTACTTAGCTGATTTAGTGTTTTTATTTTCATATGACTGTATATGATGTTTATATATGTATTTATGGTTGCATACACATACATGAACTAGAGGACTATGATCAGTGATACCCTCTTTAATCTATTCATAATGGGATAAATATGAATCACAACCAACTATTAATAAATAGACTATTACCTACCAGGATAAGTAGGTAGATATATGTTTTTTCCCCTAAATTGTTATACTTTTGTGCTACTTTCCAATCTAAAGGTAGATAATAATAGTTTTGAGGTGAGAAACACTGCTATAGAGACTTGGGTGTAGGCTATTACTAATATTATGGCTTGGAGAGGAGGTTGAGCTTACTTGAACTGACAGATAGGGGAAGAGATAGCTTTTTAAGGAGGGGAGATTAGGATATAGCCCAAAAGACATAGTCCATGACAATATTTGGCATTTGGTCCCTCTAATAGGATGAGGTTAGGATCCTAGGATAACTATTATACATGTATATACAGACATTATATTTTGATTTTTTTAGATTTTGAGACACATTTCCCTCTTTCAAAGTGGATTTTATTAGTGATATGATTTGTACAAACTTGAAATTACTATGATATGTATATGGAGACATTATGGTCTATTTTAGTTGTTTTTCATGAAGTGTTATGTGTTTTAATTTCATCTATATTTTTCAATTTATTCACTTTGGATGAACAAGCATGTGATGATTATACCATATGTCTCTTATATTTTGACAATGTTACGAAAAAATGTTTTTATCTAAAAATTAGGAATAAAAGTATTAAAAATATGTAATATGATTAATATAAATAAAACTAAAATGTATTAACATCTATTTTTCGAGTTATGAGTAAATTATTTTGTTTACACAACATACAACTTTAAATTTACAAAAAAGGAATGAAATGGGAAAGTCGGATATACATGAGATGGTAAAATTAAAAGTATACGTCAAATTTTTAGCCAAAAAAATGAATATGACTTAATACTCACAAGAAAAATGAGAAATGTATTTATCGATAAATTATTAAAATTATATCTTTATTGGCTTAATTTAGAGGTAACTAGATTTGATATAATCTAGAAATGGGATAAAGTTACCCACCCCTTTCAAGATAGACATCTAAACAAGAATTTTTATGAATTATTATTTGACACCTTATAATGACATTTATTTTGCATTTATTATTTACTTTTCTTTAAGATTCCCTACACTCAGTCACATTTAACTATTAATACAATAAGATTATCGCCACAGACTATATGTAAACGAGTAAGGGACTCTCTTGCTAATGTTAACCCCATGTAACTAGTAAAATGCAAGGGATCAACACCGAAGATTAGTGAAAAGTGATGCATGCATAATATTTTAACTATTATATAAATGGCTTCATTTTTATTTATAAAATAATATTTCAAGGACCTTACCCCCAAATTTTTTCCCCACAAAAGTATTGATATGCAAGGGCTTCCCACCTAAGCTCAGGATAGGTGATAATGTTAAATTTTATTTTAATCATGCTAATGTTTTCTTATTTATATGAGACATTAAGATTAGACTCTGCCATGGACAAGCTTTAAGATTAAGTTTTGGACTTAGCATTTTTTATGTTTTATAATAATACGTAGGTAAAGAGAGGTATATTCTTCTTGTAATAACTACGATAAAACTTATGTAATATTGATTTTGAGATTTTTTTAATAGGATAATAAGATAATATCAAAAACTAATGAGATGATAAACTACATTTTAAAATATTTTTATGAAAACTGAATAACAACCAAACATAATATATGATATGAAGATAAAAATTTAGACAATGGAAAATGCAATACAATGAAGGAAATGTGAAATTTAATGATTATATATAAAAGAGTTTAAGGTGAAAATAGCTCATAAACTCAACAAATTCCTTGCCTTAAAAGTGCATAATCAATGGGTTCCATTCATAAAATCTCAAATCACTAAATAAATACCCAACCAATTAAATCTAAATTATTAACCTTCTCCTTTATTTTAGTCTATTAATTTTTTTATCCATAAGACAAGGTATCCTAATTTTATTAGGTGATCATAAACAATTTTTTTACTAACAATACATGTGGTCTACATAAACAACTAAATTTATGGAGTTGTGAGATAATGTTCATCAAAAACACCAAATTGTTCTAATCATGTATTTTTATACCCTTAGTCATCAATAAGACTTTAAAGAGAGACTCACATACTTTGGATTTATACCTCGATGGGTATAAGTATTTATCCAAATGCAATGGAATATAGGTTTTCCCTATGGGCATGAAAACATTCATTGTATAGACCCTCAATATAGTTGAAAGTTCTAATCTCTTTTATTATATTTAATAGTTTAGACCAAGATTGAATTTATAGTTTTATTTGTGGCCTTGATTTGGTGGTTGGCCTATGGGTAGTATAAAAGGCTATGTTATGATATATAAATAATTTATTGCATACTTCATAGAACTTAGTGTTATATAAATTATACCCATTGTCTATGATAATGACATATGAGACTTGCACTAACAAATGATTTGGTTCAAAATAAATTTAGTGATGATCCATTTGGTAACAATTATTAAAGGCATTTATTTTACCCTTTTAGTGAAATAATTAGTGGTCGTGATGATTAAGTGGTGACCATTTAAGGAGGTGAGATAAATCATGTAGATAAAATATAGACCCAAAGTGGAAAAGGATTATGAGGTGATAATGGGTTGTAGTTCCCTAGTGAAAATGTGAATTTCATAGGATAAATGTTGACATTTATTAAATTTTATTACATAATTAAGGATGTCATGTTTGAGAGTGGGACAAAATTATCCCATAACATAAATCTTGTGGGTAATTGCATGACAACAAAAATGTCCACTAAAAATAGTGATATAGCAATGAAATAAGATATTCTCGTAATCTTGTTGGTTAACACACCTTAGTAACATGCCTTCAAAGGATTTGTGATAGAGATCCTCATCTAGAATAACATTTTATGATGTAATAATGTTAAATCACCACCTACACTATGAATTTACACCTTAAAGATAAGTATGGTCAATTAAATAGTCTATTATTTCACTATACTAAGGAGAGGAAACAATGGTAGGTTTCTCTACATAATAGATTAGCTCATAAATTAAATAGGTATAAATGAGGTATCTCCCATCTAGGGAAATATTCCAACTAATTAGTGATGATATATTCCTTAATGGGGTTTGGTTCATGTATGTGACATCAAATTTGATGAAAAAAGTGATCAAATGCTCAAACTTTCATGAAAGTGATGGTTGGGTTAAAAATGTTTGTAAGGCCCGAGACAATACAATAACCCCCATTTCTTAGTTAATCATGCAATTTCATAACCGATTGATTACAAATATTATGGGAAAACACTCCTCCTCTAATTTGGACTAATGTGTCTCGTAGTTGATAAGAGTGAGACTAATTAAATAAATGGAATTTTTATTACCATTATCATCTTCCTAGGTTAAGATGAATTTGAGAGATACCTTAATTGACCTAATTTAAATTACATTAGGCTTTTTAATATTGGGTGTCAGGAGTGTTTTAGGGGACATAAGAAAATGATTTAATGCTTAAAATGCATCCTAAAGTCACTTGCCTAAGTCAAGCCACCCACCTTTTTTTATCAACTTGTTTATTAGATGAATTGCGTAAGTAAGGTCAGGTATAAACAATCAAATGGACCCCCAACTTCCCCAATAATGACCTATTTATTTTTTAATTTGTAGGAAGGAGAATGTATAATATTACATGATTTTTCCCATGTCAAATTGATTCCATGTTTAGAGATGATATAATCAAGGAATTTTCCACTTGTGATTCGAAACACACTTTTTTATGGATTTAGGGTGACATAATATTTGATAAAATGTGTGACAATGGTGCATAGTACTTATAAATGGCAAATCCTTATCCTTAATGTTACTATAAGATCATCTACTTAAACCTCGACTATATTATGGAAAATATGGTTCATGGCTCTTTGCTATGTTTCCCCACCATTTTTACGAATGAATGTCAGTACTACATAGAATAAATTACCTAATGGTGTAATGAAGGATGTCTTGATTTGATATTCATTAGGAATCAATATTTGGTTTTATATTGAGAAGCCATACATAAGGGATACCAACACATAATTTATCAAAGCATCAATTATGACATCATTAGAAGTAAGAGGGAAATCATTTTTAGGACTTTATTTATTAATATAAAAAAATGATGCATATCCTAATCTCATCTTCCTTATTAAGAATTGGAATGATTTTGTAAATCCATTGAGAATAGTCCATGGGTTTAATGAACACAACTTTGATAAGCTTAGCGATCTCTTCCTTTTACCATTAATGTATCCTTGGGATTGATTAACCTAAGACTTTATTTCATAAGTTTCACTTCAAGGATCATACACATATTTTGAATGAGTACTTTGGGTTTAATACCTACTATATATGTGTATGAAAAGTAAATTATTTTATAAATATCGATAATCAACTTATTTTGATATTTCTCCTCTTATGAAATAATTAAATATATAAGTTTGAAGATTATAGTGATCTATTCATCCCATATATTTATATCAACATTATCATTTATGAATTCAAGGCACTGGAATCATGGGGGAAGGGGAGCGTGAAAGCGGACGTGGATGCGGCCGTGCTAACCTCTGCAGCTGCTTCCTTGGTCGATGGAGACCAGTTCTCAGCCCGAGGATGGTGGGTTCCATGGTGTTGGGGTGCAATGCAGAAAGCTCTATCTTTTATTACACATATCTATTTTTTTGCCTCAGATTTCTATTTTGTGGCTGTTGTGCTGACCATTACCCTGTTCTGAGCAGATCGATGTTTGTTTATTGGAGATATTTGGTATGCCATGGTGGTGAGGAGGTGATCTTTGCAGACATTAGGGTGGATGGGTTGGGTCGTGGTGGCGATGGGTCTGGGGGCTGGTTTTGTGGGGGGAAATCCCTGTGGGAGAGCCACACAAAGTGTTATTTTGCGGCCATTATACTGAACTAAGCCCTAACTTTTGTGGCTGCCTTTTTCGCTATCACATCTTGTCTACTAGGGTCATTGTTCATTTTGAGGTGCTTCCAGATGTCGAGGACTTCTTCGATGATTTGATTGCCATGGTGGCGTATCCTCTGCAGAGAGGGAGTTAAGGTAGTTGGTTGGGTGGACGGATTGGGCATTGGTGGCGCTGGTGTTGGGGCTTAGTTCTTTATTTGTGTTGTTATTTTTTGGGTAGCACATTTTTAGGGTTTGGTGGATCGAACCTAGTTTTGGCCGTCACTATTGCTAGATCTGACGGGGTACTCTTTTTTCTTGGTGACAAAGAACGTAAGGTATTCTGGGGTTTTTTGTCACGGTTAATGCTTGCTGCTAATGTTATATTTTTTTAGCATGGTTTTAGGTTGTTAAACTTGGTCTTGTTGAGGTTTCAGGTCCTTGTAAAACCTGGTTTAGTAACTATTTTTTAGTGGGTTTGCCTTCCTTGGCAGTTTGTAATGTTTTATCTTTCTTGATCTGTACAGGGTTTTGAGGCCCCTTCAAAACCTATTTTTACCTTAATCTAAAACATTATCCTTTATGATAGAATAATTCCATTATTTATATTATTTGGGAGTAGGAAGAAGATCATCATATTTTCTTTTTTCATTAAATACATCAATTTCTTCATATAAAGATAAGTAATTTTCAATATTTCAATAGGAATCATGATATTCATCTTCGAAAGTAGATGTAAGATTATAAGTGAGAGTAAAATATCTATTATGATGGAATGATGAGAAGTCTTCATAAGACTACATGAAATATATAATGTAATTTTTATTTTCATTTAGGTTAAGGACCAATGAGATAATATATTTCCCAATGAAAGTGAGAGTTTAGTCAATGGACTATAAAATTTTATTCATGTATCACAATGTGAGGATATAATTTTGATTAGGAAGTATCCATAGAGTTATAAAGTTTATTTATTTCCCTAGGGATGCCTTATATGGAGATGAAGTCAAAATATTTGTCACCTTTGTGCACCAAAATTTTGTATAGATGGAGGTGCTCATATCTAGTTTGATAAAACTATGAGACTTGATTGGTCACTAACTAGGAGTCACCTTGGATCATTAAGTTCTATACTCCTAGCCATTTGGTGTTGATAATTCTGAGTAATAAATATTCATATTCAACCCCATTATTTTTACACTCAAAATATCATTTAAAAATGAAGGGCATGATTCATCTTTATAGGGAGATTAGTATGACTCCTTCCCTTGCAACAATATGATATTTAGTCACATCATAAAGAAGGGACCATTTATCATGTGTAGAATGATATTCATCATCATGGTTCGGGGAAATTTATTTATCTTTTAAAATCTCAAACATGTCAAAATCCAATATGCTAGATAACCCATCTTAGTATTTTTCGTCTTGGAATACAAAAATATTTTAAATTCTACCCCCAATGGGTCAAAAGGAATTACAATGGTCTATCTTTTTCTAAGATATTGATTATTTCAGCTATAAACATGGTTGAGATGATTATTTTTGTTACAATATTATTTCCATTTAAAAATATTTTTTCTTTTTCTTCAAGTTTTTGTTTAAAAAGTATTTGGGAAACTTTGCACCTTTTTCCAAACTAACCACTTTGTCCTTCATGGTACATTTAAGTTAGACAAAATGTGGGGGTTTTACCACACCATTGGTGGGTAAACTATAATAAATGTGTAACTTAGGTTTCTTATGCATGGTTTTTATAAGAACATCAAAGGTCTTGGGGTCCTCTTGGGTAATGAAAATATTTTTAAGATTGAAGAAACTTAGTTATTTGAAAAAGGTAGAATGGATCACTTTCATCTTTTGAATCCAAGGTTTACCCAAAATTGTGTTGTAATTGGTGTTTTTATTAATTACATATAATTATTTTAATATGGTATTGGGACAAGGGTAATTATAATCATTCTGGTTCTAATTGAAATGAACTTAAAGCTATAATAGCCTCAAAGAGTGTTTCAACTAATCAACCATTTGGTTTTCTTATGTCCAATATTTTAAAGGAATAAAAATGAGACTATGTTCAAAATTGCTCCCTCATCAATCATTATTTTTTTAACATAGTTTTTATAATTCCATACTTGTGTAAACAAGGCTAGATACCACCCTAAGTAATCTTAGAGTCAAGGAGAATAATGAAGTCAAGTAATGGCTAACATCCCTCTAATTGTGCCCTAGAAGAATCATGTCAGGATCTATATGGCTGATATGGAATTTAGGTGGTGGAGCCATATTGGCTAAGTACCTCAACTCTAAGGATCAATAAATTTTGAACAGTAAGTTATAAAATCATTAAAAAATGAATAAAAATTATGTATGAGAATATATTCATAAGTTTTGCAATTAAGTCATAGTTTACCATAAGTTTTAGGATGATATCATCATCTAAAAGGGAAAAACCTCATGCTACTTATATTATAAATATGAACCAAAGTACAAGGAAGGGTTCAAATTTAACAAATTATCATTAACAATACTAATGAAAAAACTTATAAAAAACAAAAAAATTCCACTATTGTACCATATTAGATGTTTGTATTCCTTAGGGAAACTTATGAGTCTTGAGTCCAAGGATGTAAATACATATACTTAGAGGGTTTTATTTACCACTTATAACATTTATATAGCAATTAGATAGTAATTTAGAAAAGAAATAAATTCATATAGGTGTTTGGAATAGATTGATGTGGAAAAAAAAATTAAATTAAGTGCTCAAGTAAATCAAATCAAAATAGAACCAAAAATAATATTATCAAGTATTTATGATCCAATTTGAGGCACACCAGAATGATTCTCATCCTTTTTTAATATCCATCTTTGTGTGAACATCAAATGGCAAGATATGTAAGTTGGTTTCTTGAGAAATTAGAAGCTTTTAATAGCACATTCAGATCATAATAGAAAATAATAAAAATAAATTAATTTCATTTATTAATTTACATGTCATTGTGTAATATTTTTATGAATAATTTTATTTACATATTTAATTTCCTCTTCAACTAAGTTATGTTCAAATGTCTTATGCTATAAAAATATATTAAAAACATTGGTTATTCATATATAAATACATAATAAATTAAAATAATATTATTTAAAATAAATAAAAAGGATAAAAAACTTAAAAATTTAGCCAACACTTTTTGAATGAATTATAAATTTTTACCGAAATTTACATATACACTTTTTTTTTTTTTTTTATAACATTTTTTTCATTTTCGTTATATTTTTAAATCACTATTTCTAATTTTTTGGTATAATGTATTGTGCACATTATTATTTATTAATATTTATATATATTTTAAATTTTTATATAACATTAATACATTTCTCTTCTCAATTAATCCCACATGTAAATATCTGATATGATTAATCTTATGTTTATATATATTAAATGGTACAATGCAATTTATTTTTTATTTTTTTGAATTTATATAATCTAAGATGGTTGAATGATTTGGGGTTTGAAAGGTGTCTTATCACACATTGAAAACACTCAATAAACATATGTTATTTTTTGTATTTTTAAATTTCACATCTCTCAATGAAACAAATAAATATTATTTATTTAAAAAATAAATAAATATATAATTAAAGTGAATTCTAATAAATTTCAATGGGAGGGATTAGTGAACATAATAAGGGTGAACATTGACATCAAAATTAGTTTGCGTTTTTTATATGTCTTGTTCCTCATGATTCGAATACCACATGGTTTATCAAGTTTATATGCCATGACAATTTTTTCCTTTAATTCCTTTCTGACTAAATGAGGTAGTTGTAGTTTAGAAGAGGTTATATTTGTTTTTTCTAAAACTAACTCAATATTATAATCTTTGACCTAAAATATATATTTAATATTATATGATAAAAAATTATTAAAAAATAAGAGTTATATTTGAAAATAATATATTAACTTATTAATTTTTTTATTTAAAAGAAAAATTTAGACCAATAAAAAAAAATGTTCCATGTACCATTCCTTTTAACTTTGAGGCTGATTTAACATCTAACCTTTTTTTTCCTTTTACCATGTTTTCCCTATCTTTTTATTGCATTTTTTATCAAGGTTTTTAATAATTAGCAATTACCCTGAAGGTACAAAAGAAGTCAGAGTAATTGTTTTTTTCCCCCGATAATATCTAGTAAGACCTAGATTCTTATGCATTAAGGTCAAGTTAACTACGTCATAATATTTTTTAATGATATAGGCTAGCCTTTACAATGGTCAAAGCCCCTAGATTTATTTCACATGAGACAACTAAAATAATATGTTGTTTGCTATCATTCTAAAGCTGACACTCTGCAGTTCTATTCAATGAATTCGATGAACCATTTTCTAAGGTGGTTTCTAGTTTGATTTATTGTGTCAATGTCTAGGGTCAACGTGGCTCCATAAAGTTTGTTTTGGGTGATTTCATGTCCATCTAACTCACATAACAAAAAATAGATTAATTAGTTTGGCGGTATGGTATTGTATGGAGTTTTTTCGTGATGTGCATAGATTCTAAAAAATGGTGGATGTTTCATGTAAATTTTCACTTAAGTTCTAAAGAAAGAGAGAAAAGAAACTTGATATGTGTATGGTTGAAAAACCTATTTATTTTTGTGTGCACTAAATTAAAATATTATGAAAAGTTCCTATTTTGATTGGGAGGAAGACCAGAAGTTAGTTGGGGTGGGTGGTTGATGTAGTTAGCCTATGGGTGGAATTTAGCTTGATTCTAGTAGAGTAATGGTACCTAAAAGCATGGTTGAGAGGAGATGGAAAATTGGATCTCAATAATATGGTTGATGTTTGATATTAATAATTGACCTACAAAAGAAAACCCCTGAGTGCCTGAGCCCTTGATAGTTATTGCAAATGGATTTGACTTCCCAAACCTCTCTCTCTTATAAGCACAATCAAGAGGTGGAAGTGAAGGTGTAAGTGGGTCATCTAAATATAATTTATGCATGCAAAGGCTCACAACACAAATTAAACAAGGTGATATTTAGTAATGGATCAGTGGAGCTTGCATGTTCTTGGCTAAAAGGTGGACCCTGACCATCAACGGTCAGGGGTTCCCAAGGTTGATCATTGATGGTCACCCTAACCACTGATAGTTAGGGTCTATACGAATAGGGTCCTAAAGACTAGGGTTATTCAGCTAGGTGCAAATGAGTACAGATTGGTTGGTTTAAGCTTAATAGGTGTAGGCTAGTCTCAAGGGGGTCCTAAGGTAGGTTTAGGTGTAATTTTGACATTTGGAATCATAGGTGTGAAATTTTTTAGTGTCTACATGTTACCCTTTTTTTTGTGTAACTTGCATGAATGAGTCACAAAATAATAACAAAGTATGATTCAAGGGTCTAGTTGCCTCGAGAGTGGGAGGAGGTGTTCCCCCTCAAATCAAGAGTTGGTGAGGTAAAGCTGAAGTGCTTATGGGTTTAATAAGTGGTAGATGGCGAGTCATGAGGTGGTGACATGAGGTTGGGCATTTGAGATACAAATGTGTGCACAAAATATGATGAAAAGGAGTGATATCCAAGATCATGCATAGACTAGGTTGCCAAAGTTTCTAAAAAGAAGGATCAGTACTAAGAAGTATAAGTGACAAGTGAACTGCATGACCACCTATATGCATGGTGGCTAGGAACACTCATAAACATAAGTCACCTAAATGATATTTATGTATTTAGTGGATATCCAAGGTAGGAAGTGCTCTTAGGGAAAACACAAATGGGTCAAGTGTCATAGGTATTCAAGGTAAGAAGTGCTCCCAATGAGACACAAGTAGGTTGGTATGCACAAGGTAGTGTAAAATTCAAAAGGGTCAACATGGCAATGGTGTCACTCCAATTAAAGGACTAGGCAAAAAGTGTCATAAAATTACATGCTAGATGAGCCAAAAGAGACCAATGATGAGGTGATGAGGTGGTCATGATGGTGGGTGAAAGGCATCTCAAAAGTAGGCATGAACCTGAGGTAAATTTCTTGAAATGTGGAGGTTACAGGTAAAATATGAAATTAGGTTTTTAAGGGTCTCCTAACCATCGATGGTCAGGGTCCTCAGAAGGTGATCATCGATAATCACCCTAACCATGAATGGTCAGGGAAAACCCTACAATTTTAGGGGTTAAAAGTTAAAAAAATAAAAGGTACTTTGTCATTTTTACTATCATGTTTTTTTTACCCAACTCTAGGCAATTTTGGTGCTTTTTGGAGAAGGTTCATGCTGAGGTGAGTGTTGCTCATTAGCTAGAGGTATGTGATAGATTTCATGGGTCTAAGATGTAGGGAACATGAAAATGTAATTAGGCAATATCATGAGGGCTCAAACCATAGAGGTCACAAAATGAGGTAGGGGGTGCACTAAATTGGTAGGTAGGTTTGATTTTTTTGTTTCTCATGTTTGCATGGGGTGGTAGGTCTATAAATTTACTATTTGGGTAGCATGCCCTAGTTAGGGTTTTAGGTGTTTTGGTAAAATAGGGTGGGTAGAGAGTCAAATTGATACGGTGGGTGGGTGATTTGTGTAGAATGTTAGCTAGTTAGAGTGCTTAGTCTAGTTGTCTTTCAATTTTGATCATATTTTAGGCCATGGGGTTTTAGGTAGTTCAACCCTAGAATGTCCATAAGTGATCATCAACGATTAGGTTTGACCATCGATGGTTGATACCCTAGAAACTAGGGGTCATCAATTATCAGTGGTTAGCATAACCATTGGTGGTTAACTAGGATGGGTAGCATTGTTTAAAGTTTTTAGGGCTTAGGTGTGGTTTTTAAGGTTGAAAGTCTAATGGTTTGGGTTAAGATAAGTGATGAGGCCTAAAGTTTGGTTAAATAGATTGGGTATAAGGGGTAAATGGGTTGTGGTTATGTTTAGGTCAAATAGGTGAGGTTTAGGGTTGTGTTTAAAAGATAGGGTATATGAGACTAGCTAGGTTATAATCCAAGAATTATTATTTGGTACAAGCTTAGGAGTACATACAGATGCATGACCATGTGCCATGGATCTTCCTTGAACTACTTGAGGGGGTGACTACTGATGATTGGGCACATATGGAGGTAGTAGGGCTAAGAGGGATGAAGCACTACTATAACATGCCTAGGGATACATCCATGATAATATCATTCATCAAGAGATGGGATCTTACTATTAATACCTTTTTACTACCAATTGAAGAGATGAATATTCTCTTAGAGGATGTACATAGGATCGCTTAGCTCCTACTACATGGTGAGGTGGTCTACTAGATTGAACAGGAGGATCAAGATGAGTATGTTGAGTATCAATATGGAGATGATATTGACCACGTCCATTGGCACTCTAGAGGATTCAGTTATATAGTATTATATGAGAGGGATCCCAAGGAGAGGAGACTTATAATGATGTTGATGATCATAGTTACTTGCTTTGGGGTCCCAAATTCTAGTAGTGGGATATTCCCCTATCTATTACTGGCTATTTTACTTGAGCTATTGTTTGGGAGAATAGTATTTGGGTGGGTCCTAGTGTTATTGGTCTAGAGTTATAGAGAGTTGTGTGGATTCAGAACCACCAAAGGTATGGCATCAACTTGACATGGTTCTACATTATTGGGCTTATGAGCACATATGGGTTCTATGGCCTATGGGATTTCCATGGATGGGGTACACATAGCTGGAGTTTCCTATTGGATTTATGAGTTAGAGGGATGACTATGTTGCATCAAGGGATAGAGGTGGAACACATGGCATTAAGTGGTTCAGGTCTATCTTAGGTGGATTAGTAGCTACATACATCACATGGAGACCATACCCATAGTTACCTATCTGGTTAGGATACAAGAGGGAGACCCTCACTATATAGATCTATAGGTGGATAGTGGGCCAATGAAAGGTTGAGGTTGAGTTGATTCCCTTTGATCAAGTGTGACACTGGTTTGGCTTGTTATAGGGTGTATCAGGTCCACATCCATAGTATAGGAGGTAAGATACAAAGGTTTAGTTAATAGTGCCCTAACTTATTTAGACACTTTTGGCTAGTAACTTTGAAGAGTTTCCTATTAGGGCTCTCATAGATGATACAGGGTATACATATGGATACATGGCTTGGTATTAGCCTATCTATGTAGTGATAGATGTGGGTGGAAATGATAGAGGGGTAGCACTGATGGCTATAGATCCAACCAACTAGGGTGGATAGGTAGGGGTAGTGTTGGCCATGGCCCAGTCTTAGGTACAAGCTCTATAGGGATAAGTGGCCACATTATAGGGCTAGATTTAGGCATTATAGGGTCAAATCACCATCATTGTAGGTGAGATAAATCTACTCAAATAGAGGGTTAGGGTAGGTAAAATAGAAACAAGAGGGATACCAAACATAATGCCTCAAATATGTTATCTAGCTGCCATGGTGGAGCTTAGATATTATGAGGTGATGGTATTAGACCATCTACCCTAGGCTATGAGGTATGTAGAGTATAGAACGAGCTTAACCAATGGGCCATTGACAACTACTCTAGGTCAGTGGGCTTTTATAGTAGGTCAGGTAGGGATCCTAAGGGGACCACCACCAAGTACATGTGCAGGCATAGATGGGGCCAATGGTAGTGGTGGATGCTTATGATTATGGTCAGATACATTATTGTGATGTATTATTTTGATACTAGCCTACATGCTAATGTAGTGAGATGTATATTTTTTGGAGAGAGTTGATACATTGTTATATGTATTATTTTTTAATGATTTGATGTATATGATGTATGGTTTTTGATGGAGCATATGATGTATGATTATGGTTTATGATCATGGTTATGTCTTATGATTCCTGACTTGTGGTGTATGATCTTAGTTTTCTAATTAGTAGTTTAGGCATGTGATGCTAGAAAGATAGTTATGATGTGATTTTGTTCATGAATAGGATAAGATGTGTTATTGATGGATGTATTTTATATGATAATATAATGGTTTTATTTATGGACACATGGATGAAATGGTAAATGGTATATGTTATGATGTCTCACTCATTAATTTGGTTTATGCTTATATTAGTGTAATGATATGCTTATAGGATCATTTGATGTGATAATTATAAATGGATAGGTTGATTTTTATGATCTACTATGATATGTTTACATTATGTTTGACTCATTGATGGATATATGATGTTGCTTGCTAACATAGTTTGATGTTCATGCTTTTGACGTGATGTTTATTATTCATGCGCATAATGATAGGCCTACCTAAACTAATAAAAGATAATAAAATGAGCACGATGCCTTTTCATTGGTAAAGACCAACATAAAACCCAAAGTTGGATTAGCTTAGTAAAAATAAGCCTTTCCAATGCTTCGTATTAGCATGCTTAGGTTGATAGATAGGTATCTGAATTACATTGTGTCAATTAAGCTCATAGTCTTGTGTATTTGACATATGAAAGGAGAATGGGTGAAATTGGAACCTTTAGTGAGACTAGTATACATTTTCTACAGGTGTCCCAAGAGGTAGTATAAACAAGTCTATGTTCATATATAAACTGTAGATTGATCAATGTGGGAAGTCTATTAAGGAGAGCTGATTATGGCTTTTATAAGATTATTACTTTTATGGGAGCCGATTATGGCTTTCAAAATTGATTTTGCTCATGATTTTTATTTTATTTTTTATTTTACTTTTTTTTTAGGCTTAGAGAAGCTAATCGATGTAGGAAGCTTCCAATAAATTATTAGCTTTGACTAATGTTTTACTCAACCATCCTTCAAGAGAATGATCCAAGTTTATATGCTTAATTCAAATGCTTCTGATAGTTGTCTTTCAAGGGAGTAGTCCACATTACATTTGGTAATTTTTTAATAAGTTTCAATAGTTGTCCTTCAAAGGAGTGGTTTGTGAATGCTTAGGATGACCCATGATTTGTTTTTACTATTTGATATTTCTTTTGCTAGATTTTTCTTAACATAGACTTGCTCATACATGCTCAATGGATTACCTTTATGAAGGTAAAACTAAACTGACATGAAGGTTCAGTAGCTAAAAAAGAGGTATAGGTTACAACAACCATAAAAATTGATCTCAAAGGGATGGGAAGTACTATGAGAATCATGCCATGGATAGATCTATAGTATCCATAGTTCAATACTAGGCTATAATTTTGATGGATAATCACATGATGTAGTTTTAATTGGTTACCCATAAAAAGAGGGAAATGAAGGTGGTTAAAAGGGATGAGCTTAAGTTAGACAAATGGTAATTGTGATCCCTATTTAACAATAGAAGGGATGTAGATGTGAGGCATTGAGAGGCTCATGTTTTGGTTTGCCTTCAAGTGAGGACAAATGATAAGCCCCTAATCCATACTTATGGGTTATGATATAAGGTCTAGCCAATTGAAAGCAAATTTTCCCCTTTGATTTTCTCCATGTTAGTTACATGTTGATTTTATTTGAGGACAAGATCTCCAAGTTCAAATTCTTGGACTTTTAGGTGTTTGTTATAGGAATGTGTGATTCATTCTTGATAGACATGAAGATGGGAAAGGGCATCTAAATTATGCTCATCAAGTAGGTCAAGTTAAGCTAGATGTTCCTGATGATAGTTTCTTTATGAAATAATATTATGTAAAGATATGTGAAGAGAATGTATTTAGATTTCAAGAGGTAATACAAATTTATCTCCAAACATGAGAGAAAAAGGTGTAGCACTAGTAGGGGTTTAGATGCTAGTACGATATGCCCATAAGGTGAAAGGGATGTGCAAGTGCCAATCCCAACTTAAGGCATTGACCATTTTGGTAAGCATGTTGTTAAGGGTTTTGTTAGAGGCTTCTACTTGTCCATATTCTTGTGGGTGATAAGGTGATAAAAAACTAAGTTTCATGTTGAATACATCATAAAGACCTTGATCTTGTTTGTTTTTGAAGGATTTCCCATTATCAGTGATGATCTTATGGGGAACATTGAAATGACAGATGATGTGATGGGAAATAAATTTAACAATATTTTCATCATTTATCGAGATAAAGGGAATAGCTTCTACCCATTTGTTAAAATAATCAATCACAATAATGATAGAATGATGTTATTTTGAAAAATGGGGGTTGATTTCATTGATAAGGTCTAGACCCCATTATGAAAAGGGCCAAAAGACTATAGATATTTGAAGATGATTACTAGGTGTATGATGTAAATTAGTGTATTGTTTACACTTGACACACTTTTTCACATAATCACAACAATATTGGTTAAGGGTGGGTCAATAATAACCTAGGCAGAAGATGCGCTTAGCCACAATGAGTCCACTAAAGTGCCCCCCAAAGATACCCTATGTCTCCTTGATAGCATGAGAGGCTTCTAGACTACGAAGGCAATGGAATAGGAGGCCATCAAAACCACATTTGTAAAGAATTTATCCCATAAATTTTTGATGGGCATTCCTAGAGAGGCTAGAGGGAAATATGCCAAGGTGAAGGTAGTCAAAGGTTTGCTAATACCAAAGGTCAGGAAGAATCTCTTCTACACTAAAGATGGTTGGAGTGTCTAATTTGGTGTAGGAAGGTTTGGTGAGGTGATGGATAATGACTCTGATAGTTTGGAGTCTGAGGGTGCTGATGGGATCTAAGAGGAAAGAGAAGCCATGGTATCAACAAACTTGTTGGTAAATAATGGGGTGTTTTGAATATGGTAGTGGTCAAATGATGCTAGGATTTCTATAACTAGTTATCTATACAGTTGCATCATTTCATTCTTACATTGGTAAATGTCATTGACTTGGTTGACCACAAGTTAGGATTCACCAATAAGATTGATTATTCAACCCCTAAGGCTAAGGTAATTTTGAGACCTATTACTAGGGCTTCATAGTCAGCCACATTGTTTGTGTATTTGAAGTTGAGTATAAATGACAAAGGAATTGGTTCACCGATAAGGGGGATAAGGATGATACCAATTCCCCCACCCTGCTGACATTTGGAACCATCAAAAAACATGGTTACGTGATTGGTAAAATCTACTTGAGATAGACTTAACATTGACTCATCTAAAAATTAAAGAGGGGGAGGTTGGGTGTCTGTTAGGGGTACATCATCCAATTGGTTGATAATGACTTTCCCCTTGATTGATTTCTATTGGAGGAACTCAAGGTCAAAATTAGCTAAAATCATGATCCACTTAGCCATATACTAGTTTTGGTATGGTTTGGAGTGCATGTACTTGAGTGGATTAGTATTAGCTATGACAAATGTTTTGTGTTTAAGAAGGTAGTGGTAAGGTTTGGTGGCCACAAACACTAGAGCCAAGCATAGTCTCTCGGTATGTGTGTATTAAGTCTCATAATCAATAAGTGTGTGGCTAATGTAATAGATGGATTTATCCTTATGTTGTTTGTCTCGATGGGAAAGCATTTACCATAGGGAATGGTATATGATAGAGATATAGAGGTAGACATGGTGGTTATCCTTAGGAGGTGTAAGGACAAGTGGAGATAGTAAGTACTCTTTGAGTGCATCAAAGGCCTTTTGATAATCAACATTCCACTTGAAAGAGATATCCTTTTTCAAGAGGTGATGGAAGGGTTGACACCAATCAGAGATATGGGAGATGAAGTGATGAATGGATTAAAGCTTCCCCTATAAATTTTAGATTTGTTTAATATTGGTTTGAGGTATCATCTTGAAGATGGCTTTAATTTTTGCTAGATCAACCTCTATTCCTCAAAGGGAAATGATGAAGCCAAGAAGTTTTCTTGATAAGACCCCAAAAATGCATTTCTTGGGATTGAAGTAGATGTGATAGTGGATAAGTCACTCAAAGATAATATTGAGAAAGGTTAAATGGTCTTTGTGAAGCTTGGACTTCCTGAGAAGGTCATCCATATAGTCTTTGATGATTGTATGGATAAGATCATAGAAAATATAGGTCATGACATGTTGGTAGGTTACACCATAATTCTTAAGACCAAATGGCATGAATCTATAACAAAAATTATCCCATAGGGTGATAAAGGTAGTTTTGTGTTGGTATTTAGGGGCAATCAAAATATAATCATAACTCAAGAATATGTCCATGATTGACAACATCTCATATCATGTTGTGAGATCAACAAGTTGGTCGATGCTAGGTAGAGTAGAGTCATCCTTTGGGTAGGTGAGGTTGAGGTCATGAAAATACATATAGATACATAGTCCCCTTGTGGATTTAGTGATAGGCACGATGTTTGAAACCCATTGGGTTTTATCAATGGGTTGAATAAAGTTGATAGAAAGGAGGTGTTAAAGATCTTCTTTAATAAGGAGGGATATGCAAGGATGCATTTGATATATTTTCTATCTGACAGGTTTAACATCATAATTTATTAAGATGTTGTGAGTGGCAATCGCTGGCTCAATACTAGGCATATTAGCATATGACCAAGCAAATGCAATACTATAGTCTTAGAGGAAGGTAGAGAAGTCATGTAGTTCCTCAGGGGTGAGAGTTTTGCCAAGTTTGATGACATGGGGGGTTTTTTGAGTTCCCAAGTCAATATCCATGGTAGATTCAATCAACATGGTTGAGGTTTCTAAAGGTAGGTATTTGTGGATGGAGGAATCTAGTACACCAAGGTAGGTGAGAATAACATCATCATCCTAACACTAAACAATGTTAATGGTAGGCGAGTCTTCTCCCATGAGTTCAAGATAGATCAAAGGGATGGATATGGGTGCCCTTTGCTTTTGATAATTTAGGGGGTTGAGGGTAATCATGTTGATGAAAAAAATTATGTGGGATGATGTCCTCATCCTCACCTTTAGTTTAAGGGGGTGTTGGTGGGGAAGGGGTCTCTTATTCAACAATGGTAGTGGTAGGTTGTGTGGATTTATTTTTATTGGGTAGAATGAATCCAAGGCTATGCTTCTCATGAGGATTTTTGTGTCTTAATCAAGGTCAACATGTGTGGGATATTATCATATCATCCTAAACCAAATCCCTTCCAAGCACACCTATGAAGGTATAGTTTGGCAAAGTTTGGGTTATCCAAATAAGAAAAGGTGGAGGTTAATGGTTGAGGTGGAAAATGAGTGGTTGAAGCATTAAGTGGCTTGTCAACTCCCATATAGATAAAGTGGGATTGATATCTATGAGTTCCTAAAGGAATAATGGCTCTAATTTTGGGGTCACAACCTGGTTGGTGGTTGAGTTTCCTATATTCTTGGGGAGTAAGGAGGGCATCAAGGGTGAGGAGATGGTATTATTTGAGGGTAAGGTTTTGGAAGGTAGGTTTTAAAAGACCATTGATGGGTATATATTCCATAGGGATAGACAACCTGGTAGATGCCTCAATGGAAGGGGAAGTAATGGCTTTGGCTTTCAAGGTTAAGGGCTTAATGGTGGTTATTTGTGGTTTAATGGATGGAGGTAGGAGAACATCATTGTGTTGGTAGGTCATATTTCATGCTAAAAAAGGGATAGGGTCAGATTGTATGGTAACAACTTGAAATTCATGCTCAAACTTGACATAATGATGGAGGGTGAAAGGTACACAACCCATGACCCAAATCTAAGGTCTTCTTAGTAAAACATTTTACTAGAATTTAACTTTGACCACATAAAAGAGTTAGGGGAGAGTATGAGTTCTTAGCTAAATATGAAGGATGTAAGTCCCCAAGGTAGTGGTCATAGTGTCATTAAAGTATCTAAAAATGATGAAAGTTTTAGACTTGACATAATCCAGGAGCTTTAGTTACTGATAGGCATGGGAAGAGATGTTGTTGATACTAGCTCCCCCATAGATCATAACCTATTTCATGTGGGTTTGGCTGATTTGGTTTGTAATAAAAAGAGGGGGATCTAAGTCTTTAGGGTGGATATAAGGTATCTCTGAGTCCTTTAAGGTAACAAGGGTGGAGAGCTAGAGTGCACTAACAAATGCCTCTATAGGCTGGGAGTCTCTTAGTCTAACCTCAATGGCTTGCATAACCTCAATCACGGTCTGACAATGGTGAGTGAGGTGGATATGAGCTCATATAGGTTTATCTTATCTGGGGTTTGGTGAAGTTGTTTAAGGATGACCCTCCTAATGGATTCAGAGCGGTTAGCCTCTGAAGTGCCTAAGATCATAACTTTGGGCTTAGCTATAGATGTGGAGGTTTGGATCTAGCTTAGTTTAGGGTAAGTTAGTGGATTCATCCATGGAATGGACACTTTGTCCTTTCCTTTATCCTTTTTTTTTATCGTGTGACTGCATTAATGGTATGGATGGAGGGGCAAGGTGTGATGGGGGATTGGGTAGATTCTTCATCACTCTAAGGTGAGACTGGGGGATTAGGGATGTGTTGGTGACTGGTTGTTGGGTGTAGTGGTGGAGGAATGGATAGAAGGTCATCTACTAAAATATCGTCCTCATCATAGAGTTGGTGGATAATGGCCTAGAGAGCTTTATAATTCTCTGTTTCATGCGTAGGTGTCCTGTGATAGGAGCAAAATTGATGGTCATTGTACCAAGTCATCTTCAAACCAAAAGGATCAAAAGGTATGATAGGAGGTAATGTGAGATAGTAGGTCTACAATAATATTTGAAGAATGGTGGTATAGGATTCTACTAAAGGTAAAAAAAAATTTAGGGATCATGGTTTGGGTTGGTAAGATGGGCATGTTGGTGGCAATGGGTTTTGTGAGAGATGGTTAGGGTAAGGTGGTGTTTCTAGTTGATGGTTTGGGTCTGGGTATGTTGGTAGTTGGGGTGGCCAAGTTTGGTGGTTTGACTATTGGTAATCTAGGAAGGACCAACACATTAGATAATAAATGGGTTAGTGTAATCAATGATAGTGGGTGACATATGTTAACGGTGGGTTATTTTTTAAGCAAAGTGGAAGGGTGAGGCCCTAAGATAGAGGGTAAGGTAGATGGAGGTAGAGTCTTAGTCATATATCCATTCAATGTTTTCATCCTCTTGGTTGGTGTGGGTTGAGACCTAGGTATAGGCTTGGGAGAAGTTAAGTCTACTTTCAGGGACATGTGAACCAAACTCCAAGAAGGGAAGGCACCAAGAGTTTTGAAATGTTTGGTTGGTGATGTGGTGGTTATTTTGGTTAACTAAGAAGGTGGGGGGTTAGTATAAGTTTGGATTGGTTTAAGAGGTGGTGGAGAGATAATGGATTAGCTGGTTAGGGTCATGGTAGAAGGTTTAGGTTTGTTTATGGGGGGAATCCCTAACTATTTCTAGAAAGTGGTTTGATCCATGTTTGGTTTTGTAGCCATACCTAACTTTTGAACAAGTTTAGAAAAAGGTTTGTATACTAGTTTGGCCTTTAGGGTGGCGGGTGCCAAGGAGACACCTATGGGTTTAGGAGGAGGGTTAATATCCTCATTCATTTCCTCAAGAAAGGGAGGTAAGTTTGGGTTGGGTGGTGACTCTATGAGGGGTGTTTGTGAAAAATCCACTCCCCTGGGCATGATGTCCATAGTTGTGGCTTGGTCTATAGTCAGGGGAGATGGTGGACTAGGAATGGTTTTATGTTTGGGTTGGCTATCCAAAGGGTTGATTAATAATTCCAACACCTCTATGTGTGAAGCTAGATAAACATGAACCTCCTTGGTTTTGGCCTCTAAAGGAAGGGAAAGTGACTTCACCACTTCGGTAGATGAAGTGGGGGAAAAGTAGGTAGGTTGGATGATAGGTGCATCGAGGACCATATTGACCATGTGGGAATCATGAGAATATTCAAATTGTTTGTCCTTGGATTTGATAGGGGCATGGTTGGGAAAAGGTTTCCTAAAGATGTCAAAAGTTTGATTTTGAGGGGCATTATGATTATCTAACATGAGTTCTCCTTTATCGATAAGACTCTGAACAACAATCTTAAGAGTATTACATTGGTTAACGTCATGTCCAATTACCTAATGAAAAACATAGAGGTCATTCTCATTGTACCAAGTAGGTGATGGAAGAGAAGAATCAAATTGTTGGGGAGGTTTGATGGGTAGAAGTTGTATAAGGTTAGATTTTAGTAGCTTCTCCAGAACTGAGGTATAAGATTATCCAAGTGGAGTGAATTATTTTTCATTGCTTTGGTTTGGGTTCCTTATATTTTGGTTGGAGGTAATGGGAAAATTTTGTTTATTAACTTTGGGTGGAGGGGTAGTTTTAAGGATGACAACATTCACGGCTCTTCTAGTCTTGGTTCTGATATTGGCTTAGTTACCTGGTTTAGAGGAAGAGGTTTCATTGGTCTTGAAGGTAGATTTATTATTTTGTAACTTCAATTTACCCTCATCTATGGCCCAATTTTTTAGCTTACATGCTATGGTAAAATCCTCATCAAAAGTTCTAAATATTTAGACACATAGTGTGGAAGATATATGTTTAGCGCAGGCTTGAGTGAAAAGTTATATAAGTTTAGTTTGAGGTAGGAAAAATGAAATTTGATTAATCAAGCTTCTCCAATGGGTGACAAAATCAATAATAGACTCATCATCAAATTTATTGATAGAATAGAGGTCCATGGTAGATAAATTTTTTGAAATGTTAATGGAAAAGTGATCTACAAAGACTTGTGCTAATTAGCAAAAAGAAAAGATGGAATGCTTGGTGAGGAATGCTTGGTGAGGGCACTGTACTAGTCAAGTGTTAGGCCAGATAAAGACATGGGGAAGGTTTGAAGGAGAAGGGCATCATCATAATAAATCATGTAGCATGCATGCTTGAAATCCCTAAGGTGTTGTTGGGGATCCTCCTTGATTTGAAATTTGGTAAATTTTTGAAGCTCCCATTGAGAAGGGTAAGGTCTAATGGGGACAAAAGGATGAATAGTTTTATTAAAAACATGATCTTAGGATAGTATGTTATGAGCCCCTAAAATGGATGACTCAAGGTTGGTCATCTTATCTATGAGAATTTTCATTAGGTCAGTTTGAGATGGTGAACCAAAAAGATTATAAGGTTGATATTGTGGTTGAGGTTGGGCAACATATTGGTAATTTTTTGGAAATTGAGAGGCTACCACATATTGGAATGTGGATTCTAGAGGTTGGGTAGGTTAGGTGGATGATGATGGTTGGGTAGTGGGTACATACCCTTATTGGTTAGGGATGTATCATATATTAGATGCAATGGGTAACTATTGAGGAGTCATTGTGGATTAGGTATGGGTGGTAGTTGGGTTGGTGATAAGAGGTGAGTTAGTGACCATTATGCTAATGGGTGGTGAAGTAGAAGGGATAAATACCCCTAAGCTCTGTAAATAGGTGTTGATCGATGGGTTAGGTTTGATAGAAGGGAGGTTGGTAGTGCTAGTGGTGGGTGCTCTAGCAATGAGTGGAACATGATGGGTCAATGGATGGGTTGTCTCCAAGGTAGAGGAGTCATTAGTAGGGGTAGAAGGTGTAAGGGTAATGGTTGGTTGGATATGTTGGTTTTCAGTTGTAGTGTCAAAGGGGTTAGTAGACGAAGATGCCTGGGTGGTTGAAGCTTGAGTGGTGATCACAACAAAAAATATACCCTTCATAAGGTGGGATGGCATGTCATAAGGAGGATCTTGAGGTCGAATTAAAACTAAGATATGGTGAGAAGAAGTGTTAAGATAGTGCTAAATGGCAACTAGATTATTTTCTATAAAAGTGGTATAATCCATGTCTCCTTGGGGAAATACCCAAGGAAAATTAGGGCTTCTCAATGGGTGAGGTGAATCTTCTAATTTGGAGATGTACTTCATAGATGAGGAGGTAAAAGAGGTTGATTTAAGTGATGGATTTTATTCTATTAGGTCTCTTCACTGCTGACGAGTGAAAACCATACATGAAAAAGGGGAGAGAGAATAAGAAAAAACTCACTACTCAAATAAGAACAAGACAAAAAAATGATCAAGGCAATCAAGACACACAATATGAAAATGTGTGATAGAAGTTAAATTATAGATCAAGTACTATAGAAGCAATCTATGGCTGGTTTTAGGTTATTTAGGTACTCAAAAGAATCTATATTGGAATCAATATGTGGCTTGGTATTGGGGCCTACCCCCTCACTTCACAGTCCCATAGCGATAAGGGTATCAGGTGCTTAACTAATATATATTGATATCTAGAGTTTATACTCAATCAGAGAGCTGAGTTAGTTCTCCCCTTGGTAATGACCTCCAAGTAGGATTGATAAGAATGGGTAAGGTGACTGCTAGGTGATGAAATCCCAGCTTGGCCTTATCTCAAATTATTTTGATGGTTGATTGATGAAAGTGGTCTAGTTAGTGTGTGCAACAAAGGTGATGTTATGATAAAATTACTATGCTTTAATTCACATTGAACTAATGTTAAAATCAAGCAATAGATGCAGTTGATTTTAATCCCAAAAGAAATTTCAATCTCACTTATGTGCAAGATAGAGAGAAGAGCATACAAATGCAAGTAAAGACTCTAGGTCCTACCAAGTGTGCCAAAATATATCATGTAAATTTTCACTTAAGTTCTAAAGAAAGAGAGAAAAGAAACTCAATACGGGTATGGTTGAAAAACTTGTTTGTTTGTGTATGTGTTGAATCAGAATATTATGAAAAGCTTCTATTTGTCTTGAGAGGAAGACCATAAGTCGACTGGGTGGGTAGTTGATGTAGTTAGCCTATTGATGGAATCTGGCTTGATTCCAGCAGAGTAACGGTACCTAAAAGCTTGGTTTAGAGGTGATGGTGAATTGGATCTCAATAAGATAGTTGATGTTTGATAACATTGACTGACCTGCAAAATAAAAATCCTGAGTGCCTGAGCCCTTGAAAATTATTGTAGATGGATTTAACCTCCCAAACATCTCTCTCTTATAGGCACAAACAAGAGGTGGAAGTGAAGGTGTAAGTAGGTCATCTAAATATAATTTGTGCATGAAAAGGCTCGAAACACAAATTAGACAAGGTTATATTTAGCAATGGGTTGGTGGAGCTTGCATGCTCTTGGCTAAAAGGCGGACCCTGACCATTGATGGTCAGGGGTTCCCAAAGCTAATCGTCGATGCTCACCCTGACTGTCGATGGTCAGGGTCCACAAGAATAGGGTTTTTAATGCCAAGGTTATTCAACTAGGTGCAACTAAGTGCAGATTAGTTGATTTAAGCCCAATAGGTGTAGGTTGGTCCCAAGGGAGTCTTAGGTTAGGCTGATGGTTACTTTCGACATTCAGAATCATAGGTGTGTGGATTTTTGGTGTCTATAGTGGAAGCAAAAAAGCTTATAGAAATAATATATATTGGACACAACTCCATCCCATTATATCATGCCAAGCTTACTTGTAAAGTATCATACGTGGATTTAGATACTTTATTGTAGCAGAATCTGTTGCATAATTCCCAATGCCCATGCGAATCCTAAAGAAAATAGAGGATTGTCAATTCTATAATCTATATACAAATTTGGCTAAAGAAGAAGATTCAAAGGACCAATAACCATGTAAAATTTTAATTCATTCAATATCATTATTACCTATATACATAGAAGAATCGCTAATAATAATAATAATAATAATAATAATAATAATAATAATAATAATAATAATAATAATAATAATAATAATAATAATAATAATAATGTTTCAATATACAACTCGTGTATATAAATGCATTTTATAATAAGATTATTCTAAACTACGTTTATACTTGTTATTATTAAAAATAATTCAATATAATAATAGAATTCACATATAATTAAATAGACAAAATAATAATTATAAATAATATTTTTTTATTTTTATTAAATTAATAATAAATATTTCTTTTTATAATATGTAAAATAATTATTATATAATTTTTATTTTTACTTTCAAAATTATTTTTAAATTAAATTATGCGACAAATAATCAACAAAATATGATATAAACTATAGATCGTTAATGACAATATAGTCAAATATGATAATAAAATGTCTAAACATATTAGAGAACACATACTTATACTATTGATTAAGCCTAAGTTAAAACCTTTAATTTTGAAATAAAATCATTAAGATATAATATAAAATTAATATTAACGAGGCATTTGTTTGAGTGAGAGAATGAGGACATGCTTAAAAATTGATAACGATAAACAATATTAAAAACAAAAAAGTTAATTTATGTTAAGGATATTTTTAAAATAAGTTGGAAGTATTAATTTATGTCTGACTATATTTTCTAAGCAATAATTTTTATTTAGGTAGAAAAGACGAAAACCTGTTACAAATAAGAGCGTAAGGTAGTGGAGGAACAGAGGGAGGCGAAGGAAGAGCTGGCAGAAGTGAAAGCAAAGCATAAGAAGAGGAAAAATAGGCTCGATGTTGTTTCTAACAAACATCAGATTAATAAGAAATACAATCCAGTTCCACCTCCTGGATAGGCTAGTGACTTGTTTCATGTTACAATAGCGTGGTAAGGAATTCTGACTCCCATGGGGACTTCTCACTCCGAGCTACATGCCAGCACAATGCTAACTAAGATCGAAGTGAATCCGGACCCTATGGGTCTTAAGTGGTGATGAACGTCCCAGTACACCAGTTAATGTAAGGATTTAGCTTATTTCTTGTATATACGGGATTTGAGATGAGAAAAATATCTGTAAACTTTTTTTTTTCTTGTTCAATGTTCATACGCAGTACCATATAACTATTCTTTCTACTGTTTATAATCTTTTTTTTTTTTAAATTTCTACTGGCAACCATAATTTTACAGTATATAATTATACCGTAGACAGTAGTGTTTTATCCAAATAATTTTTTTTATTTTTTAATTAATACTCGTAGTTTTGCTTTGGCCAAATAAGTTTTACCTCTATTTTTAACATAATTTTGGACATTCGTTATTTCTTTTGATTAAAGAAATTTTCTATCTTTTTATAATAATATTTATTTTAAATTAGATCGTTTATATTTAAAATATAGTAATGCCACTTGATTTTAATATTAGTCATGCTAACTACAAATTAGCCTTAGCAATTACAAATTAGTTCTAGAGTATGACTTCAAACATTATGGAAGTATACCTAATGTGAACATTTTTATGTGTGCAAAAAAATAAATTAATGGGATAGAGATCAACATACACGAGAAATTGGTAAAGAAGCAAATTTTCAATCCTATCTTCAAGAGAAATTTTGCTTCTATTGTGGATATCATGTAAAAATGAAAAATTAAAAGTTTTGCAGTATTTTTCTGAGTGTTCAATTCCAGTTCAACAGACATGAGTTATAGTGCCCATCCTAAACAACACAGTAGAGAAGGGGATACCATGAACGAGAGGAAGATGAATTATGTGGATCTAGTAATTTGTAATTATCATTGAAGACATTTTTTGCTCACTATATATAGGATGTTGCACCACTTTTTCACCGATGTGTAGGCCATATAAATTGGGATGGTAAATTGTCGAGCATCCTCAAACCCATGTGAGACATGTTCATGTTTGTCAATATTTAAATGGGCAAAACATTATTTTTTTCCGTCTCATATAAAATGAATTTTGGGGCCTTATTCTATTGTATAAGCTTCAAATCAATAATTATATATTAACCAATTTTGAATGGAAGATATTTACAACCCACAATAAAAAAATTTTGATACACCTATATATATATAAAATAAATAATCCCTTCCCTTTTTTAAACTTTGGATGAATTTTTTCCATTTTTTTCTAATTTAAAATATTTTAATTATTATAAATCCTAACTAATGTTCCTGACTTCCTTTAGATTCACAAACTTCTGGGCATCAAATTCTTTTTACTAGAATTCAAATTTTGACCTTAATTCTTCTACCTAATTTAATCTTCCAAAATTAATGTATCGTCATTTTCTTTTGAAAATATAATGTAACATTATTAGTGAAATAAATTACACATATTATTGACCTAATTATTAAATTATTTTTATTAGAATTTTAAATTTTCATTTATCAATATTAATTTGTTTATATAATTAAATATGGTTTAAGGATAAGTGTATATATTTGAGAAAAAATTATTCGTATTTGTGTTATTGTCAATATTTAAATGGGCAAAACATCATTTTTTTTCGTCTCCTATAAGATGAATTTTGAGGCCTAACCCCATCATATAAGCCTCAGATCAATAATTAGATATTAACCGATTTTGAATGGAAGATATTTACAACCCACAATAAAAGTTTTTTGATACACACACACACACACACACACACACATATATATATATAATAATCCCTTCCTTTTTTCAAACTTTGGATGACCTCTTTTCATTTTTTCCAATTTAAAATATTTTAATTATTATAAATACTAATTAATGTCCATGACTTCCTTTAGATTCACAAATTTATGGTCATCAAATTCTTTTCACTAGAATTCAAATTTTGACCTTAATTCTTCTACCTAATTTAATCTTCCAAAATTAATGTATCATCATCTTCTTTTGAGAATATAATGTAACATCATTAGTGAAATAAATTATACACATTATTGACCTAATTATTAAATTATGTTTGTTTTAATTTCAAATTTTCATTTATCTATATTAATTCATTTATATAATTAAATATGGTTTAAGGATAAGTGTATATATTTGAGAAAAAATTATTCATATTTGTGTTATTATGTCATTAGTGTAATGTTTCAAATAAAAATAAATCTTAGTTAAGTGTGAGAAAATAAATGAAAGTATATATTGAAACAAAATCAACAAATATAATCATGGAGAAATATATTACCAATTTAGATATAGATCACATTTTTATTCATAATTATCTTCGCGAGGCTAAAATTTAGCTAATTTACATCCTTCATTGATTTAATTGAGTAATTTTTGATTCATTCACTAAAAAAATAATGGATTAATCATAAATCCCATCATTTATTAAAATCTAAGTTTAGAAGATTCAAATTGCCTTGCCATCCATTTATCATTGATTGAATCAAATAATTAACATAATAAGTAACAAATTTGAAATGTTTGAATTATAAATTTCAATGATAAAATGAAGGCCAATTTATCCAACAATTATATAATCTAATCAAAATTAATTGTATGATTCACAATTTAACCAAGTTTGTTACCCCAATTAAATTAATTTATTGATTTAGTTAGTGAATAAATTGGAACAAATCAATCCTCAAATTATATCATTTAATAGTAAATATATTCCTGCATAACAAAGTGGCCCAAATTGAATGGACCAATAAATAATCCCTTCCCTTTTTTAACTTTGGATGACTTCTTTTCAATGTTTTTTTTTCCCTTAAAGTTTACACGGTCATTTTTTTCCAATTTAAAATAATTTAATTATTATAAATGCTAACTAGTGTCCATGACTTCCATTAGATTCACAGATATATGGTCATCAAATTCTTTTAGTGAGAATTCAAATCAACTCTTCTACCTAGTTTAATCTTTTAAAAAATGAGTGTATCATTATCTTTTTGTGAAAATTTAATGTAATGTTATTAGTGAAACTAATTATACACATTATTGACATAATTATTTAATTATTTTTATTGGGGTTTTAAATTTCTATTTATCAATCTTAATTCATTTATATAATTAAGCATGGTTTGGGAATAAGTGCATATATTTGAGAAAAAAAACCTCAGTATTTGTGTTCTTATCTTATTAGTATAATGTTTAGAATGAAAATAACTCTTAATTAGGTGAGAGAAAACAAATGGAGGTGTATATTAACATAAAATGAATAAATAAAAGGTGGTTGGTTATGATTAATTTGTAATTAGTCTAATCATGGATAAAAATATTACCAATTTAGATATATATCACATTTTTAGTTATAATTATCTTAACAAGGCTAAAATTTATCTAATTTGCATCCCTCATTAATTTAATTGATTAGAATTTGGTTCATTCAATTCAAAAAAATGAATAATTAAGCCTGAAATCCCATCATTCAATTGAATCTTCATTCACAAGGCTTAAATTGGCATGCCATTATTCTGTCATTGATCGAATCAAGTAATTGGAATAATAAGTAACAAATTTGAGGTTGTTTGAGCCACAAATATCATTTTTAGTGGATAATAAGTACACAAGGACCATGGTTATATTAAGTAATAATATATAATGAGTGTTCATAACTATGAATTTGTCAGCAATGAAGAAATCATGACCTGCTAAAACTAGGGCTTTTGGTTTGAAGGGCAATGTTTTGACTAGGTCAGACCAGGAAGATGGAATTCTTTCACCTGTGCACCTACTATGAAGGAAGGTGATTGTGAAAGATCATTCTCATCTTAATGATAGGGCTTGGCTATGTAGTATTAATCAAACTGACCGGATATCAAGCTTGGTGGAGGAGAAGGAGAGTGTGGGGGATGTAGCGAAGAATTGAGGGTAGCCATCCTCCCTTGTTAAGAGGGATAATCATGTGTTGAGGGCTTCTTCTAGCTCATCGATTCCTCAAATTGAGTAGCCTAAGGCCTTAACCGCTCCAAAAGATCATCTAGTGGTCAACTTTGAGAAGGAGGCTTTAGAGGAGGTGCTTCAAATTGAGGATTAGTATGTGGAAAGGGGTCTAGTGTGTAGATTAAATAGGTTTTGGACTACCCTTCCTATTGCTTATGAGTGGATTTCAAATTCTTGATAGTCTTATTTTGAGGGTAGTGTTAGTGTAGGTTTTTATTTTTCCCTATTATTTAATTAGGGAATATTATATATATGTGCATACATGGAGTTTTCCTACATTCGTGGGATAGGCTAGCTTATGTGGAGATGTGTGTCATAGATGTGTCATAGGTGTCATAAGAATGTCATAAGTAACTCCTTTGACTGGCTATTCCGGGTATGGGAGTTACTTCTCTATTCTTAGCACCTTGTCACCACCTTTCATGGAGGAATTACAGTCTATTCTTGGGGTGCTTTGACCACCTTTTGTGGAGGAGTTACTTACGTGATCTCCTATATGTATTCTTCACTTTGGCCATCTTAAGTTAATCGAATATTGGGTTTTACTCCTATTTATCTTTTACAAATTATATCTTTCAATGATTTCACTTTGCTTTAGCTTCTTTGTGGTGTGCACCAGCTTCATTTCATGTGATCACTTGACCATTGCATTCACATAATTCGGACCCTGGCAACAACTTCGATATGGTATCAGAGCCACCCCAGTAATCGTGTGTTTGGTTATGTTATTAGTTTATTCTAAAATCTTGAGTTTTTTGCTTGCAAAGGATCTTCGATTTTGTTATTTGCATGCATTATGTTTGTACTAGCATATAAGCCTTGATGAAAATATATAGGTTTGACTCATTCTCCATGTGAAGTATATGAGCATACCTGCATGCAAATAATCTGCAAGTTTTCTTGGAACGTCATTGATGTTATTAAAAAGCTCGCATTGAAAAACTAGTGTGTTGGCGTTCAACATGTGGAGAACCTCTTAAGTTTTCTTGAAGGCTGCATGAGCCGTACAGCCTGGTGTCTCCTAAAAAGTCATCTCTTTCACTTTGGCGCTTATCTCCTTAACCCAAGCGTTTGGATATTTTGTTGAATGCTAGTGTTTAATGTATGGTGTGAAACTGATCTTGAAGTGTGAAGTTGAGGTTTGGAATCTGCCTTGAAGACCGGCGTGGACCATACGATCCATACACCTGCATAGTCACACTCTCCTCCAAGCTTTGGCGTTTCATGTTGATGTTTCACCTTGGCTACTGAACAATAGAATAAGGGCGTTAGGAATTCTTTTAAATAGACCTACTCTCTATACACTTGATCCTTGGCCGTACACCTACGTGGAATAGTCAAACAACAAGTGAAAATCAGCGAAAATAGTCCAAACTGTTGTCTTTTTTAAAATGGCACACTTTTTCCCTTTGGTACCTCATGTGGGTCCTCAACAAGTAGTTTGATTGGTAAATCTGTCTTTATTCTTAAATTCTCAATTGAAATTTGATTATTAAAAAAAAATTCAATCAAATTGAGTAAGAAATGAATTTTTAGGAACAATTTTAAGTTTTGGGAATTTGGGGGTTTTAATTAAACCTTGAGTTCTCCCCTGTCGAAGATGAAGGGTGAGGCCTGGATTGGCAGGACGCCAATTCCCCCTCAAAAAGACCTCCTTTAGATTCCTCGCTCCTTGCCAAGTCCAACGAGTGGTTGGAAGGCCACTTTCTCTCTCAAAATAGGCATTTTTAAAATATTTTAGTGCCTTTTTTTGCAAAATTACTAGTTTACGGGAAATTAAAACTTTAAAATCTTGCAAACGGTAGCTCAGATTCGAGTGCCATATTTTGAAAAAGTGCTTAGTTTTCAATTCTCCACAACTTAGGCTAGATAATTATAAAAAATGCACTACTTTATAAAGTGCCAAATATATATATATATATATATATATATATATATATATATATATATATATATATATATATATATATATATATATATTTGGGTCTCCTGAGATGCATTTTTTATGGAGTCCATCATCTTGTTTGCTTAAAGTCTTGCACTGATTGCTCTAAGATGCATTCTCGGCTGAGCCCGACATCTTTTGAGCATGCACTTGCATATTTGGGGGGGTCAACATTTTTGGGGGGTGTGATTACTTTTTAGCACTTGCAATCTTTACTTTCATTCTCCTTTTTGCATATTTCACAACTTGAAATCAACACAACTCCACCTAAATTCAGCATAAAATAGATTCTTTTTAACTTAAACTCCTAACACCCTTCAACTATCATGAATGGAAGGTTAAAATGTCAATCATTCTTAGAAGTAAAGGGTTGTATAGGATCACCATGGGTACTGAAGTAGAACCCAACACTGATGCTAAAAAGGTCAAGTAGTACAACTGTAGTGATGAAGCCTATGGATTACTGAGCTTGTCCATGTCTCCAGAACTTCTCTTCCATTTAGAAACCTCCCAGACTCCCAAAGACATATGGGACACCCTAGAAACCTTATTTGGGAAGCTTGATGAGATGAGAGGTCATGAGCTCAAAAATGAACTCATAAGTCTAAGTCCTAGCAACTTTGACACCCTACAGGACTTCTTCACTAAGTTTAAGGCCCTTAGATTGCAATTGAAAGAATGCGGGATAGAGAAGAAAGATGATCAACTCATCTTTTCTATTCTCACAAAGTTAGGTCCAAGCTATTCAGTCTTTGTCTCCACTTTCCATGCCACAAAAAGTGCCCTTAGCACTACATGGAAAATGCCTTCTTTGGATTCATTCATTACTGACTTGACTAGGGAGCAAGATAAGCTAATTCAAATGGGCATAATGAAGTCTACCCAACCCCGAGCTTTGATAGATGGAAATGGTAAGGATAATACTTCAATAAAGGAGAAGAAGAAAAAGAAAAAGGACTAGGAGAAGAAGAAAGAAAACAACAATCCTGCCAAAAAAACACTAAGTCTTCCTCCTCCAATGCTAAACCTAAGACGGAGAAGATTAAGTGTGCCTATTGTAAGAAGATAGGGCATGATGAACAAAAATGCATGAAGAAACAAATAGATCACCTAACTCATCTTTTAGAGAAGCACAACATAGGTGTTCCTGAGTCCATCAAGTAGAATTCATCTACCCAAGATTCTACTAAGGCAAAAAGTAAGGGTAAGGAGAAAGAAAAGGACAAGGCCCTCGTAGCTATATCAGCTTCTACATCTTCATGGGTCATTGACTCAGGTGCTTCTCACCACATGGGCTCTTTCCTAGTTGAGTTTTCATCTTTAGAGCCTTGTAGCATGACTTCAATTAGTTTGGGTGATGACACATCAGTTTTTGTTGCAGGGAGAGGATCAGTTGAAATGGAAGGAAGAACATTCAATAATGTTCTAAGTGTTCCTTCTCTTACAGCCAATCTCCTATTAGTGTACCAAATAACTCATATTAGTGGGGGCATGAGAGTTGAGTTTTCACCAGATTCAATGGCTATCAGGGAGTTGCATAGTGATACTGTAGTGGTAGTGGGTAGAGCAGATTACCAAGCAAGGTTATCCACCTTCTCACATTTTACCCCTGATTCTTCTCCAACAACATTTCTGACTCATTCAGATGTAGTTAGCAAATTATGGCATGAGTGGTTTGGCCACCTTAACTACCGCTACCTTGAGCGACTTTGCAAACATGACATGGTCATTGGCTTGCCTCGTATCCAATTCTCAAAAGGACTTTGCGAGGGGTGCTCCCTTGGGAAGCATCCCAAAGCAAAATTTGACAAAGGCAAAGCTTAGAGGGCTTCACAACCTTTGGAGTTAGTCCACAGTGATGTATCGGGACCCTTTCCCAAACCATCTTTTACAAGGGCCAAGTACATCCTCACTTTCATTGATGATTTCTCTAGGTACACTTGGATATATTTTCTCAAACAAAAGTCTAAAGTGTTTGAAAATTTTCTAAACTTCAAGGCTCTTGTTGAGAAATAGAGTGAGAAATCCATCAAGGTTCTTCAAACTGATAATAGAGGGGAGTATGTCAGCAATAGGTTTGAGCAGTTTTGCACCATAGAGGGGATTGATTTGTAGCACACAGTCACTTACAGTCCTTCACAGAATGGGGTTTTAGAACACAAAAATAGGTTCTTAAAAGAGATGGGTAGCTGTATGATTCACTCCAAATCCTTAGCACCACAAAACTGGGCTAAAGCCATCAATTGTGCTTGCTACATTCAAAACAGGGTTCCTCACAAAGCTTTAAAAGGTATAACACCCTTTGAAGCTTGGCATAAAATTAAACCTAATGTTGAGCACCTTAGGGTTTTTGGATCCCCAGCCATGGCCCACATACTGAAGAAGCAATGCAAAGCTATGGAACATTAGTATAAGCCTTGCATCTTTGTAGGATATCCAGATGGTGTTAAGGGGTATCACCTTCTAGATCCGGCCACTCATGAGTTGTTCATTGAGAGAAGTGTCCACTTTTAGGAGAGTCCTAGAGACTCAACACTTGGCACTTCTCTCCCATTAGATCTACTTCTTCATGATGATTCCTCAGATTCAGATCAGCCATAGCAGGTTCTTGAGCTAGAGACATCTTCTTCATCTTTGAGTTTAGACAATGAGGATAGTGATGTAGAGTCATCCACCTCTAGTCAGTCAGAGGATAAGGAGTTAGCACCTGACTCACCCACTTTCGAGCCAATTTAGGCCAAATAAACACTTGAGAGTGCTGGCACTTGGGCAGGAGATCCCACAGATGACAGACGTACTAAGGGGGATTTTTAGAGAGATCTACATGCCTTCTTTGCCTCAATTTTGGATCCACAAACTTTTTGATAGGCATCGGGAGTACCTAAGTGGGATAGTGCTATGGAGGAAGAATATTCTTCTTTAATCAAAAATCACACTTGGGACTTGAATTCGCTTCCTAAGGGAAGGAAGATGGTTTGATGTAGGTGGATATATCAGACCAAGTTTGCAGCAAATAGGTCAGTTGATAAGTACAAGGCACAATTGGTCGCCAAGGGTTTCTCATAGGTGGTAGGCATTGACTACTCAAAGACCTTTACACCCATTACAAAGATGACTTCTATCCGACTCATCTTGGCTATTGCTACAGCACATGGTTGGGATGTGCACCAGATGGATGTGAAGAGTGCCTTTCTTCATGGAGACCTAGAGGAGGAGATCTACATGGAGTAGCTACCAAGATTTATTCAGGATTCTTCCTTAGTATGCAAACTTAGGAAATCTATCTATGGCCTCAAACAGGCCCCTCAAGCTTGGTATGCCAAGATGGATTCCTTCCTTCTCATAGCGGGTTTCACTAGGTTCCATTCTGACCCCAATGTCTACTTCTTGTGGCAGGATGATTCGCTCCTAATTTTGGTTCTATATGTTGATGACCTTTTGATCACCAGGAGTTCTTCATCGGCTATTGTAGCGGTGAAGGCATCTCTCGAGGATAGATTTGACATGATAGACTTGGGTTTGTTGCACTACTTCCTTGGCATCGAGATCTCACAGTTAGATTCAAGGATTTCTCTTGCACAACCTAAGTATGCTCTTGATTTATTATCTTAGTTTCACATGGCTAATTTCAAGCCATCTCTGACTCCCTTTCTATCAAGAGTCAAGCTTGAGGCTGACTGTTCTTCACCATTAGTTGATGCCACTTAGTATCGACAACTTATTGGCAGTCTCATCTACTTGACTCACACCAGGCTCGACATATCATATGCAGTGGGACTTGTCTCCAAATTTATGCAGTAACCTCATGAGCTACATTGGAAAGCAGCTAAGAGGATCTTGCATTACATATAGGGTTCACATAGATATGGGATTCATTATAGATTTAGCATAGAGGCTAACTTGATAGGGTATACAAATTCAGATTGGGTTGGTGATTCACAGAATCACAAGTCCACTTTTGGGTATAGTTTCTCTTTAGGTTCTAGTCCTATCAGTTGGTCTAGCAAGAAGCAAAATGTTATTGCTATATCATCCATAGAGGCAGAGTACAAGGGAGTTGTTAATGTAGCTATTGAGGCTATTTGGCTTTAGGGGATACTTTTTGAGTTTGGCATTCCTATCAAGCAACCCACCATCATTTATTGTGATAACTAGAGTACCATTTAGATTTTCAAGAATCCAGTTCAGCACCAACAAACCAAGCACATAGAGATTCACATGCATTTCATTTGGGAGCTTATTCATATTCAGGTCATTGAATTGATATTTTGCTAATCTTTAGAGTAGGTTGTAGACATCTTCACCAAACCTTTCACTGAGAGCAAGTTCATTCATCTACAAGCTCTTCTTCGAGTGTGGTCCACATCTGCAGCAACATCATCTTTGGGGGGCCCACTAGCCTCTTCATTTTTTTATGTCTCTCTTTTGGGGGGGAAGTTTTTTCCTACAGGTTTTCTCCTTTTCTCTATCTTATGGGAGATTGAATTTGTACATGGGTACCTCATCAGGCCTAGTTATCGGGACCCATTTTATATTTCTACACTGCCCACCTAAGCTGCACTTATGGGGCGGTGTTAGTGTAAGTTTTTATTTTTCCCTATTATTTAATTAGGGAATATTATATATTTGTGCATACAAGGAGTTTTCCTACATTCATGGGATAGGCTAGCTTATGTGGAGATGTGTGTCATAGATGTGTCATAGGTGTCATAAGAATGTCATAAGTAACTCCTTTGACCGACTATTCTAGGTATGGGATTTACTTCTCTATTCTTAGCACCTTGTCACCACCTTTCATGGAGGAGTTACAATCTATTATTGGGGTGCTTTGACCACCTTTTGTGGAGGAGTTACTTATGTGCTCTCCTATATGTATTCTTCACTTTGGCCATCTTAAGTTAATCAAATATTGGGTTTTGCTCCTATTTGTCTTTTGCAAATTATCTCTTTCAGTGATTTCACTTTGCTTTAGCTTCTTTGTGGTGTGCACCAGCTTCATTTCATGTGATCACTTGACCATCACATTCACATTATTCAAACCGTGGCAACAACTCTGATAGGTAGTTTTTAAATTTACCCTTATGCTTGAGGTTTTTCATTATGGTCCTTGATATTTTGGTTGATCACAATAATATTATATAAGACAAATCTTGGATTTATAATCATGACCTTATTATTATGAAACCCTTGTTTCCAAACATTAGTTTTTTGAATGAAAACCTTTTTCTCAGACCCATTTGGGTGCTATTTTTATATCTTCTTATCCAATTTTGGTCAAAATCTAGGTTGATGGCTATAGGAGATCCTTAGGCATTTTTCTATAAATTGATGCTTCTTCTTTGAATTTATCTCAAATGACTTTTGTTAGAGTTCGTGTTAGCTTGGATATTTATCATCACCTTCTTGAAATGATCAAGCTAAAAGTGAAAGGTAGATGTCGGTGTCAAACCCTAGATTATGAGGGGCTTCCTTTTCAGTGTGTGAAACGATTTAAAACTAGTCTTCTTTCTACTTCTTGTCAAAAATCCAAGCACAAAGTGAATTCTTCATGGTAGAAGGAGGAAAATGAAGAGCTTATTACATTGTTTTTGGATTGTGATCATGTTCAATCTTTAGGAGATGTTACAATGGTCCTCAATAAGGAGGAATCAAAAGTAGGTTTAGTTCATAAGGTATCTCCACCTCAATTTTCTAAGGTTGTTGGGTCAGTTGAAAATAGTTCTGTGGAGTTAGCTATAAAAATTAAGGCCTATAGAGGCTCAATGGAGGAGAGGTGTATCTCTCAAAGTTTGGATTCAAATATATTGAGTAAATAAGATGAATGGATAGTTGTTATAAGTAAGAAAAAAGGATGTCTCATTCCATGTTCCCCTACCAGGGTACTTTGATCTCATAGTAAAGTGAATATGGGTGAGGCTTAGTAATATTTAGATTTTTGTGTTTGTAAATTTTGTTAATGGATGTAGATTTAAAGTATTTTTATATACTTTTTGGTAATTTATTTTTGTTTGGTGTATGTTGGTCAGATGCCTTGACAATTTTGCTATTAAGCCAGGCCTATTTTGTTATTTGAGTTTATATGTTATTAGGAAGGGGTCCCATAAACCCTAAAATCTATTTATATAAATTTACACAAGGATCATATTAGCCCACTAGTCATCCCTCTTTGATCCAATAAAGTTTTAGTTTAATCAATGATAAATTTGGGGTCAATTGATCCCAAATTAGAATCATTTAGTTGAAATTTGTTCATAGGGGTCAAACTATACCAATATGTGTCATTGAGTGATATCATGAAGTAATTAATTTAGCTAGTGATGAAATTCAATCACGTTAAGCTCAAATATTAAAAATTTAGTCATAATTAGAATTATTTTGATCAAATTGGTGTAGTATGTATCCCTAATTAATCCACTAACATAATTTATTCAATTAATGATAAAATGAGGGTTAATTTATCCAATAATTACATCATTTAGTCACAACTAATTTTGTGGTGCACAATTTGGCCAAGTTTATTACCCTAATTTAATTAATTACCTTCTTTGGTGAACAAATTGGAGCAAATCGATCCCTAAAATATATCATTTAGTTGTAAGTATGTTCATGGGGAACAAATTGTCCCCAAAATCATATATTAAACTAACAAGGCTATAATTGGCTCAATTTTTGGCCTTAATTGATCCAAATGATTAATTGGTCAAGTCAATAATGCAATTAGGGGTCATTAAGACCTAAAGCACTTAATTTATTTGTAACTAGGTTGAATAAGGTTAAATTGGCCTGACTTGCATCCATGAATGATCAAAATGACTAATTGGTTCAATCATTTATAAAATTACATCCAATTAAGACCCAAATAACATCATCTAGTCAAAATTAAATACATAAGTCTATTAATTCCCTGAGTTACATCCTTAATTTTTCCAATCAACTATTTGGTTCAATTAGTGATGAAATTAAGGTAAATTCAGTATTAAATCTTATAATTTAGTTGTGACAAAATTCACAGGGATTAAATTTGTCCCAATATCTATCCGTGATTGATCTAATTAACTAATTGGTTTAAACACTAAAAAAAATAGGGCTAATTAAGTTTCCACATATCACACTGTTTAGTCACAACTAGGTTCACAAGGCTCTAATTCCCCCAGTTTATTTCCATCATAAATCAAGCTAATTAATTAGTTTAATAAATGATAAAATCATGGGCCAATTCAGCCTCAATATGCATATTTTTATTGAAACTAGATTTTTAGGGCTTAAGTTGGTTGCAACTCTAATTGATTGAATCAACTACCTAGTTTAGATAGTGCTGAAATTTAAGAAAGTTTCTCCTAAAATCACATTTTTTAGTCAAAAATAGTTTCATAGGAATTAAATTTTCCCATTTCATATCTTTGATTGATATAATTAATTAATTAAATTAACCATAAATAAATTAGGGTTGATTGAGCCCCGAATCTCATGGTTTAATCGTAACTAGGTTCATATGGCTTAAATTGACATAAGTTGCATACCTGTTTAATCCAATATATTAAGCATTAATGAAATGGTGGGCAATTCATCACAAAATAACATTGTTTATTTTAAACTAGGTTCATTAGGCTTAAAATATCTCAATATGTGTCATTGATTGATCCAATCAAGTAATTAACTCAATTATAATGAAATTGGGGACATAGGAGCCCCAAATCACATTATTTAGTTGCAACTAGATTCACAAGGATATAACTTATTTATATTTCATCCCATATTTATTTTGTCAAATGATTAGTTTAACCAAGGACAATTTTTTGCCATATCGATGCTTAAATTACATTATTTAATCAAAACTACGTTCATGGGGATAAAATTACACATATTTGCATACCTAATTGATCCAAACAAATAATGGCTTAAATTAATGACAAAATTAGGGGTTATAGATCCCCAAGTTAAATCATTTACTTGTAACTAGATTTAGGACACAACAATTGGCTCATGTTGCATACCTAAGTGATACAATTCACTAATTGGTCTAATCAATGATGAAATGAGGGTGAGTTATTACCAAAATCACATCATTTAGTTACAACTCAATTTATATTAGATTCAAAATAGAGATGAAGAAATTAAATAACCAACATACCAACATATGAAAAAATGCATAGAAAATCCTATTATATAGGCACAAAAGGAACACCCAAAAAACTAGGAGGTGGGTAGAACTAAAAGCATCGAGTAGCGTAAAATAGCTAGGCCCATGAAACATAGCTACCTAAGTGGTTAAAACCAATATAACCATAAGCATAGGAAATATACCTTAGTAAATAGCCTAAGGTAATACAATAACATGCTAATACCCTCCCTTAATTACTAACCAAAAACAAGACCAATTTTGTCCCTAGATTTTATGAACTTGTCTAAACCAATTGGTTTGGTCATTATATCATCTAACTGCTCTGTAGTGGGGTAGTAGAATAGACTTATGTCTTCATTCATAACCAAATTTTAGATGTAATGATGTATTTTCATAGACCAGTCTTGAAGATATTGTTTAAGCCCATACAAATATTTCATCAACCTACAATCAAGATGTTCCTTACTAGGAGCCTAAAAACCATGTGGCTAAACCATGTAGACTTCCTCCTCTAGATCTACATTCAATAAAGCACCCTTGACATCCATTTGGTTCACCTTCCATCCAAACTAAGATGTAATAGCAAAAGTAAAAAAAAAAGTTACCATCTTTGTATTAGTAGCAAAATTCTCTTCATAATCAACTCCTTCCTCTTGTGTATAACCTTCTGGCTTTGTATTTGTCTAATGAACCATATGCTTTGCATTTTACCTTGTAAATCCATTTATAAATAATGGATTTATTTCTTTGTGGTAGTTCCATGAGCTCCCAAGTCTTGTTTTTCATCAAAGAATCATATTTCAATTGCATGGTTGATTCCCACTCATGCTTCCCTTTGGCCTCTAAAAAATAATTAGGCTCAAATACATGTGAAAAAATAGTTGTTAGAGAAAAATTGTTATGCTCACCTCTATTACCAAACTACTTTCCTAATCTCAATATTCTTCCTTCCACATGTTGTGGCAAGTCTTCCTCCTTTAGTGCTTCCATTATGGTAGAATACCACTTTGGCTTCTTTGGTTGTTCTACTGGAAACTCACAATGACCTACAACATTTCCCTCCCTAGAATGTGATTCAACTAATGAACTAGAATCATGCTCAACTTTCACATCACAACTTGCAATGGAATCATTAAAAGAAAACAATGACTCAATATCTAAAATTATACCAATTGTTGTGAAGTATGCCATCTATCCATTTACTGTGACATCTCTATTTACCACAACTTTGTTGGTAAAAACATCAAGTAATTTGAAGGCCTTTGACTAGTCAATGTACCCAACAAACATGTATGCTTTTCTTTTCACATCAAAGTTACTTCTCTTTTGACTTGGAATAACTACAAAAGCTATGCAACCAAAAATTCTAAAATTACTAACATTTGGAGTTCGACCTAACCAAGCCTACTCTAGAGTCATATTCTCCAATGCTTTTGTAGGACTTTTGTTGAGGATGTACACTACCACATTCACTACTTCTACCCAATATATATGGTACATTTATACTTTGGTCCATACAAAAAGCCATGTCCATCACCATCCTATTTCACTTTTCCATAACTCTATTTTGTTGCTGAGTGTAAGGTGTAGTGTAATATATGTGTATGTCTTCAGTGGCACATAACTCCTTAAACTATTTTAAGATGAAATCACCTGCATTATCTATTCTAAGAGATTTCACTAACCATCTCACCTATTTTTCAACCATATATTTCTAGTATACCCACTTTTTCTTAGATAAATCATATACTAGTAATAGAAAATAATGGGATTCAGATGGGTTAGGTGTTTTTAATGGACCATGCAAGTCTGCATATACTGGATCCAATACTCCTTTAGCTCTAAAATCTTTACAAACATCAAATGAATGTCTAACTTGCTTCTCCAACTGACATCCAATACATACATGATGAATATACCTAATAGAAGTAATCCACTTAACCATCTTAATCTTGTTCAATGTATTCAAATATTATAAATTCAAATGTCCATACCTTTCATTCCATAATGAACTTGTGCTATCAACCATTTCAAGTGCACTTTATTTTTCCCTCTATAAACTGAAAATTTTACGTGTCAATTTCTATGAATCTAGTAACAAGAGGTGTTGTAAACTAGCCATTTTGACCTAGTTTTTACAAAAAATGAAAATATCAAAAAAAATATAATGACTTTACATAAAATTCCTCCTATCCACTGATTTGAATAATAAACTGGTCAATACCTTTAGTTTTTAGTGATAAACTCAACACCGTTTGAGAGATTTTAAACTTTTCATCTTCAAAAACACCAAAAAATGGAAAAAAATAATTAAATCAGAAGATATTCAAATCTGATTTCAAAAACTATTTTTGCATTGGATTTTTGATAAAAAACCCAAAAAATGATAAAAAATTTTGGCCTCCTAGACACTTCTATGATAATTAATCACCAATGGGGCTTTAATATGGCTTATATTCCAAAGTTTTCAATTTTCAAAATTTTAATGGGGCTTTAATATGACTCTCCACTAGGTGCTTCACACTCCTCCCTGACAATAATGTCTTCTTTTTCTCCACAAAATCCCTCCCAATATTACTAAACCATAATATATGTTACCATATTAAATTTAGCAAAGAGATGAAGAAAATAATTAACCAACGTACCAATATAAGAAATAATACATAAAAAATCTGATTATGTAGGCACAAAACGAACACCTAAAAAACTAGGAGGTGGGTGGAAATAAAAGCATCGGGTAGCATAAAATAGATAGGCGCATGAAACCTACCTACCTAAGTGGTTAAAACCACTATAACCATAAGCATAGGAAATATACCTTAGTAAATAGCCTAAGGCAATACAATAATATGATTATAGTTTATCAGGTTCAATTTTTTCTAATTTGTGCCTTTAAGTGATATAATACACCAATTATTTCAATAAATGATGAAATTCAAACCAAGTCCCAAATAAACATCACTTAGTTGCAACTGGGATCATGGGGCTCAATTTTTTTTAATATTAAGTAGTGGTATATTTACTACCTTGCATATATAATCACAATATTGAACTTGAGACATATTCCACTTGTAAATTAGTTCAATATTTTCCATATTTATTTGTGTAATCATATTCATGATATTCTTATAGTTACATTATTGGAAAGCCTTTCAATATAGTAATGGAAGTGACTAGACTTCACAAAGCACTTATTTTACTATCATAATTTAGATTTTTTCTGTCACTCTTAATTGATATGCATGCATATTTTTTAGTATCAAGGATGCATTAACATATCCTTTTAGACAAGAAAAGTAAAATATCTGATATTTAAAAGAGGAAAAAAAATTTAAAAAATATAGGTTGAGTGTTGAGAGTGTAATTGTATTATTTAATATCAAAGTCAATTACTTTTCATTTAACAGATCATGGTTCAATAATATATTTTTTATACTTCCTTTGGTATTATAGACATCTAAATTTGGTATTAGACACTTTGAAGAAAAATTGACCTATCTTTGACATAAATGACTTATGTATGCATATTTCACTCTTTCTTAGATTATATCATATATTTTTATCTATTTATCAACTTGTTCAACCCAATTTTACCTCATTCATATTTAAGATATCCCTAGTCGTTATCTTAATTATCCATTAGTCTAAATATATTATTTCCATATTATAGATCATTTTTCTTCCATTCATGTGTTGTGTTACTAATAGTTTAATGTTGATGGTAACTTCTTGATGGTAATTGATAATAAGTATGCTATAACATCTAACACTTATTTTAAAATTCAAATATCTCACTTGGGTTGGACTATACATGTTTTACATGTCTTTTATATAGGTTAATTATCCATATTGTAATATAAAAATATAAATCAATCCTAAGTGAATTCTTATCTAAACCTATTTATCATTCATAAATAAATATTCAAAACTCCATTTACACACATTTGAGCCACTATCCTACAACATCCAATTTTAAAACCATTCAAAGGAATAACCCTAAAATTGAAGTCTCAACACTAATCAAAGATGAATGTTTCATCTTATCAATTGTCTAAAGTCAAATATTTGCATTACATTTTAGTGGAATATTATTGAGCAAACGTACACATGATGGGACAAAAAAATGTTACTTTATACCTATATAGAGTATTGGAATGTAAGAAATTTTCAATTTACCAATAAGAATTTTAAGGGACTATTCAACCCATATTTTACAACTTTATTTGATGTCAAGATAGTGTCAAAATTGGAGCTAAAGTTTTAAGGAAAAGGAAGAAAAAAATAAGAGTATTTTCATAGGATTGAGGACTATTGAATATTCCAAAATCAGTTTTACATGTCTTTAACCCTAATTTGGATAACAAGCTATCCTAATTGGGTAAAAGGGTTAAGGATATATAAATGATAGGGAACAAGGGTGAATATTAGATCTAAAACAGACCAATTAATGTACTAAACTTAGATGTAACATATGCTAAACTTATTATAATAAGATAAGCTATTAATGGAAAGTACAACTATGATAGATATAGAAATGGAATAAAAAAAGTACTTATCTATTTCTAATGTTAATATAGTGTTAGATCTAGTACATGCAAGTAGGAATGAATATAATTTCGCATCAGTCATCAGATTTTGGATCTAGTGCCTCTAGTTCTCTATACACTTGTGTCAACCTAGGATAGTTACGTTAATGTTAGTGCTTGATATTTGATGTTAGTGTATTTTACATAATATGTGCCCAAATATAATGTGACCACATAGATGATTCTACATTTGGTTTCACCTTCACTCTAGTGCAATCAGATCTAAGTCACAAACTATTATTCCTAATGAAATGGAAAAGCCCTAGATTTGAATCTTCAATGTGATCCTAGCTGAAAATGGGTTAGTGGGCACATATAATCGATTTGACTTGTAATAACCTTACTATCAAAGGATGTTGATTACATATCCCATAGTATATAAGAGGGATTCATATAGTTCTCCCCTACGTGGTTGGCTTGTGTATGAATCATGCAATGTGTAAAGCAAGTACAATAGTTACCTAACTTGTAACTTAGAAAATATGACCTTATGACATCCTATTTTTTAATTCAAACCTGTATATGTGTTTCACCTATGACTAGTGTGGAAATAAATAATATTTGATCAATATAATGCTTGATAGAGTGTTTTATATTAAGTGCCTTGGTCTTTTTGGTCTTTTATAGGTGAAGAATTAATGAACATTGATATTATAGTTATACCATTCCTATCAAGACATAAATTACATTAAATGACTTAGGCCAACCATTGTAATGTGTTTCATTTGAAAATTGGATGACTTTAGGGCACTGGATACTTGCATCATGATAGGACACTATTGTTAACATTATTGTTTGACCCAGATGTTAATGTCTAGGGAGAAAAATATTAGGAATAAGCTCATAAAATGTAGAGGTATAATATAATTAAATTTTAAGCATTCTAAGTGAGATGGGATATTTTGAGATAAATATAAGGATGCTTGAACTAAGTGATAGGCCAAGGGGCAAAATATAGTGCAGATGCAAAGCTTTTGGAAATAAATCATGTGAATAACTAAGAGGAATAGTAAGGGTCATGATTTTACCAAGTTTAAAAGACTAACATGCTACATAATCACCAAAAAACATCTACATCCCCCTATTTTATCTAGTAATGAAATTTTTAGTTTAAAGGAAAGAAATAAGTACACATGTGTGTGTACATAACTTTTCTTTTCTTTAGTTGAATTTGAGTATTAGTCAAGATTTGAGTTTGAGTACTTTACTGGTGAATGAACTAAAACCAAGATCATGTTATAATTTATAATTATTGCATATAATCTAGGTCAAAAGAACTTGAAATAGAATAAAGCTTAAATAGCAAGGTTTAGGAGTATGCCTATGTGTCGATGTAATCACCTTGCCTAGTGGAAAGTTATTTTTTCAAAATATGTATTATTATACATCTATGAAACTGATATTATGATAAATATCTAGATAATTCTTTAAAATTCTCATATCAAAGGAGAGAGAGATAGAGAGAAAGAGATCGGAAGGCACATGCCTCCAAATTTAGAATAGCAGTGAGTTGCCACCTGGTAGTTGAGATTAGTTCAATCATGCAACCCAATGACACTCATAACTTGGTGAGTTTGGATGACCAAGTCAAAACTAAAAACTTATAAATATTGAGTGATTTAATCACCCCTACCATGCCAAAAGGTGAATCAACTACTATTGTAGATTGGCTCACTAAAGTTCATAAAATTCCATTGCGTATCAGTACATGTAATAGTTTTTTAATCTCAATTTTACTTGATTTTTCAATATTAGGTACATGTTGCATATCATATGTACCTAATATTTGTCTTATCCTAAAATTATGTCTAACAATGGTACCATGTATATAATTATGCCACAAATGTATATCATAATAATATAATTTTGTACTTTGGCCAATTCATAAAACTATGTAAGTGTTGAGGACATGCTTACAAATCATTCTACCACTATATATGGAGAAATATGAAATTAATATATGTCCCAATGTGGAATACATGTGTTCCAAAACATGTCTTCTCTATAAAATGGATATGTTGAATATTGAGTAGGTGTCGAGAGCATGCTTCCAAAGCATGCCCCCATTGAATATGAAACTATGAATGTGTGGAAGTCCTGTCATCATAACATACCCCCACTAAATCTAAAAAATAGTGTATCTACCATATAATATGTGAGTGTGTATAACATTTTTCAAAAGCATGCCACCACTATAATTTATAAACTATAAATGTGTGGAAGTCATGTCATCATGACATGCCCCCTCTGAATCTATAAACTAATGTAACTACCATATATTGTGTGAGTGTGGAAAACATGCTTATAAATCATGTGACCACTAATATTACCCCCCCCCCCCCAATTGAGGTGAAAAAAAATAGTACTTGGTAATTATCTCACCTCAAAAGGGTACGACAACTATAAATTTGTGAATGAAACCATGTAACATATAGAAGTAAATATGTCTAGGTAGATGTAACATTAACGCTCATAGAACCAATGTGATCACATGTAGGCCTAAGACACATGATAAATATTATGGTAATGAATAAATAGTATTAATACAATCTTAACAAGAAAAAATCATAGACACAAGAGCAATCAAAAGCAATTCAAAAGGAAATGGTCCAAGGAGACTAAAAATAAGGGGTATGTTCAAATGTCATAAAATTGAATGGATATGACTTAGTCAAATGTCCACAAAAGTAATGAATTACATATTCAAATGTACATAAAATGTAATGATATATTCAAATGTCCAAGAAGGATAACATACGCACATGGGCCGTATACAATAGAGCATATGCAAATGCTCAAAAAATCAAGGCAATAGCACGGCAAAACACTCAAGGAAGTGTGTAAAGTAAAATCATAAGTAACTAACATAAACATGTCATGTTATAAAAAAATGTCAAGTACATATAATATCAAGTACCTTATATAATGTATAATCATGGATAATTGGCATGTGTAATTTTATATGTAAGCTCAAACATGATAGTGTAGAGTGCTCAAAGAATCATATAACTTGTGTGTATTAAGATCATAGAAGATGGGTTCCCCCAATGTCTTGATGATGTGAGTAGAGGGAATGCCTAACACCCATAAGTGTATCGTGTATCTATGTATACATATGTATGCTTATGTAGGAGTAAATGAAATGTTAATCCTCAACATGAAACTAATAAGTAGATGCCAAGGAGCCAAAAATATATGTAGGTACTGAAAATGATTTTTGAAAATTTTCAATTGTTTATTTTTATTTTTTGGTATTTTTAAGGAGATAAGATCATCCTATGATATTATCCAAAGGATTATAATAGGTATCTCCCCACTCTAAACTTGGTGTAATGAATTAGTGGTACTACCAAGGAGCATGTATAGGTGCAATATATATCACTATAGTATCTATGATGCTCGGCATATGTATAATAGAAATTTGAGGTTGTGAAGTAACAATATAAGGAATAGGGGTTCTTGGAACCCATATCTATGTATTTCTGTGGTTTATTTGGAATATAAATGGAAATAACATGTCTATGTGATCTAGATATCTAAATATGGTGCATAAAAGACAATGATTATGTGGAACCCATTTTTTGTCTCTGATGTAAAGGTCTCTCAAGTATTATCCACCTAGTAAAGGGGATTGCTTGTTTCTTACTCTTTTTAAGTGTATTATCCTTAACAAGATTGATAAGTAACTTATTGGGTATGAATTTATCTTTTTCAATAGGATGCTCATATATAATACCATAAACTTTAATTACTTGATTATCTAGAATGTATTTAACACATTCATGTATTATATAAAGTACTACTCAAAGAATGTGTATCCAAGGTCATCCCAACAACATGTAAAAGACAATCGTAAGAGGTATAACTAAGAAATTAGTAACCACATATGTGGGACCAACCTATAAAGGTAGATCAATCTCATTGAGAACCTTCTATGAGGTCCCATCAAATGCTTTAATTGATCTAGCAGAGGGGTGTAAATTATGATCAGTATAACCTAAATGTGTAATTAATGTCATTGTGAAAATATTTTCTCTTTCACCATTATCAATCATAACATTATGCATTGATTTTTTATCAATGTATGTTTTAATTAATAGATAATGAATATTAGAGTCATCATCCTTAATTTCACTATCATTAAAGGAAATAACAAGTTTCTTAACCATAGGAGGTATTTTGATGGTGTAATCAACAATGTCACCATCTAAAAGGTGGTCATAATATTAAATAGTAGTATGTGAAATAAATGTCATTTAAAATTCTAGTTATTTTTTATAATGGTCTTGCAAATGATTATTAAATATTTTGAGTTTATGGTGATCATTAGGTTGTGTACCTAGTTCCTTTAGAGGATCATCAAATGTAATATGCTAGTCATCAATGACGTCCTAGATATTATGATTTAGGGTAAAAAATCTGTTCATAGAATGCCTAAGACCTTGGTGATAGTCATAATAAGAATTTTCATCATACCCTTTGGGTAGAGGTCTATTTACATCAACCTCTGTAGGAAGAGGGAGAGATATAAGATGACACTCGAGAAACAATAGGAGTAATGAAGCAAGAGGCTTAGGTAAATGTGTAAACTATCCCCTTGGTGCATTAGATAGGACAAGCAAATTAGTCTATTGTGTAACATTATTAACCATGGTGGTTGCTTCCTTTTAAGGCTCATGATTTTTTACCTTATAACTTGATTTAATTATAAATTATGTACTAGATGTAAATGTAGTTGGTGTGTTTTATACATAATTGTACTTGTTCAATGACATAATCTTCATTTCACGGTCCCATATAACATGACATAAGTCATTTAAAAATTGGAACTTTTTGAAAACAATGGACTCATATAAAGTATCAAGCAAACTTTTCTCAAATATCTCTTCCAAATCCTTGTCTACCATAAGATTGGTAAATTTGGATAACATTGGATAGAATGGTTCATTAGTTCCTTGTTTGATCTTTACAATTTGAGCATAGGAAACATTTTTTGATAATGTTTATAGAAAAGTGTGCCAAAAACTAGTCTTTAATAGGTTTGAATGCTTTCATGGATCAAAGATTTAAATCACAAAACCACCTTAAAGCATAGTCCTTAAGGCTCATTGAAATGGTTTGGTCAAAATTTTATCATAAAAAGTATAATCAAGGCATGATGCATATAAGTTTCAAATATTTTATTCAAGATCACCCTTTCCATCATAAAACATAAACTTAGGTGTAACAAATCTTGTTGGTAAAAAGTACAAAGAGATTTCAAGTGCAAGAGGGTTATGCAACACATCTTGTGAATCTATAGCATGTGAAAACCTTGAATCCTTTTGATCAATGTTTATAATCTTATTCTATAAGGTATTTACAAATTGAAGGATTTATTTAACTGTAGGCCTAGTGGGATTTTGATTAGTAATTTGAGTAGTCACTAAAGGGTCTAAAAACATGCTTTTGAGTAGTAATAGGCATTGAAGTTGGTATTTGTGTTGAAATAATAGGTAAGGAGATACAAGATTTATCAAATGAAAGAGGGTTATGCAACACATCTTGTGAATCTATAACATGTGAAGACTTTTAATCCTTTTGTTTAATGTTTGTAATCTTATCCTATAAGGTCTTTACAAATTGAAGTATTTATTTAATTGTAGGCCTAGTGGAATTTTGATTAGTAATTTCAGTCATCACCAAAGGGTCTGAAAACATGTTTTGAGTAGTAATAGGCATTGAAGTTGGTATTCATGTTGAAACAATAGGTAAGTTCATAATATATGTATCTATAGTATTTTCAGGGAGCAAAGGTTAGAACACATAATTCATGAGCTCATTAGACATATATTAAGTTGTAATGTGGGTTGAGTTATAGTACCTTATATGGATTTGCCATTACTAGGTGAGGCATCTTTGGTTCTATCTTGTATGCTTATTTCATATTTTTTAACATACAAAAATGCATAGATTAATCCCTTGTTGTTTAAATGAGTAGTTAATTCTTCTGCATCCTCCATTTAGAATGATTTTTTTTTCACTAACATTTTCCATCACTTAACAAATCAAAAGTTTAAAATTTGAAACATAGTACAATAATCAACAAATCCTAAGTGGGCTAGTGTTTGATGTTTAAAGATCGGGTTCACAAATTTTTTAACCCTAATATGGATAAGAGGCTATCCTAATTGGGTAAAAATTTTAAGGATATATAAATGATAAGACATATGGGTGAATATTAGATCTACAACATACTAGTTAATGTGCTAAACTTAGATGTACCATATGATGAATTTATTATATTGAAATAGGATAATAATGGAAAGTATAATTATGATAGATATATAAATAACATAAAATAAGGTACTTAGTTGTTTATAATGGTAATACAATGTTGTATCTAGTATAGATGGGAATCAGGCAGGAAGACAATTCTGGATTAGTCATCAAATTTTAGATCTAGTGCCTCTGGCTCTTTGGACACTTGCGCCATCTTGGGATAATTATGTAGATGATAGTGTTTGATCTTCAACACTAGTATAATGTATGAAATATGTGCCCAAATAGTATTTGACCACTTGGATGCTTCTAGGTTTGGCTTCGCCTTCACTCTAGTGCATTCAGATTTGGGTCATAGACTATCACTCTTGGTGAAATGGTAAAACCTTAACTTTTAATTTTCAATGTGATGTTAGAAAAAATGGGTTAGTGGGCACATGATGTTGAGCTGACCTATAATGACCATTTTATCAAAGGGTGTTACTTACATATCCAATAGTCTAAAAGAGGCCATAAACTCATGTAGATATCCCCTATGTGTTAGCTTGTGTGTGAATCATACAATATGTAAAGAAAGTGCAATAGTTACCTATATTATAACTTGGAAGATATGACCTTATGACTTCTCATTTATTACTTTAGACATGTATATGTGATATACCTATGACTTATGTGGAAATAGGGAAGCTTTGATCAATTTAGTGCTTGATAGAGTGTCTTCTAATAAGTTCCTAGGTCTCTTTGGTATTTTCTAGGTGAGGATTGAATGTTAGTTAACATTTTAATTATACCAATCCTATGGTGAGATAAATCACATTAAATAACTTAGGATGACCATTGTAATATATTTCATTTGCAAATTGGGTGACTTTATGGAACTAGACACTTATGTCGAGACAAGACAATAATGTTGATGCTACTATCTCACTCGAATGTTAGTGTCTAGGGAGAAGGAGAGAAAGCATAGGCTTAGATTTTTTAGAGGTATAGGATAACTACATTTTAAGCATTCTAGATATAAGGTTGGTTGGACTAAGATATAGACTAAGGGGCATAAGATAGAGTAGATGCAAAGCTTACAGAAGTAAAGCATGTACATAACTAAGAGGAACACCCAAGGTAATGATTTTACCAAGTGTAAAAGAATGAAGTGCTACATAATCACAAAATAACATCTAAAATACATAATAGTAATAATCTATGGAAAAACAAATTGATTAAACAAATAACAACATTTACACGAGATAATGGACCAATCTAGTTGATGGAAGAGTCTAAGCATTTGCCCAAAACATTATATCATATTCTATAAGTCTCTTTATTGATTCAATTAGTCACAAATATTACATATAAAAAAATCATAAAATTATGTACATTAAGTGAGAAATATATATTAAAATAATTTAAATCATTATTATAAACCTAATGTTATTTTCAACATGTAAACCCTCGGTCATGTTTTATTTTTTATTATATTATTCTCAAAGATTAATATATGATTTTTTTTTTGTTTCCCCTTATTATATAGTAATTTAGGAATTTATTCCATGGCTTTCTTGATGTTTTCATAATATTTCATCTCAGAAGGATAGGTTTATTTTACCTGTTCTAGTTTAAGTTTAAGTTTTATTGTAATTGAATATAATCATATTCCTTTCGTCCATCCACATGTGTGTGTGCAATATGAATGGATAAAACAAATGAAATTCGAATTCCATGTTTTTATGAAAATGAAAATATAATAATAAATACATAATGGTATAGGAATGTGTTTCTAATGATGATATTCCTTAACTTGAATATTCTTTTAAAGATGTTAGTCAACACAATAATTAATAGCATGGTAGAATACACTTACTGGGGTATATATTGCACAAATATTAATAATTTATAAATTTTTTGAGCATTAGTTATTAATCAACCTTATGATTTTGGATATGATTTTGAATGTAATTTATCAGAGGAAAAAAAATGAAAAAAAAAGAAAGAAAAAAATGTTAACCACAACTAACTAACAATATGATGAAATCTTTAATAATATTAATTTAAATTTTAGAAGTATATATTCTAAATTTTTGTTATCAACAACATTACTACAAATATTTATATGTCTATATTTATGGTATACACATGTGATGCTAACCCATTACGTATGTAAAATAAATATTAATAGTAATTTTTATAAAGTTATTGATGCATAGAATATTTTTATGCCATTTATATTTTCTATTCATATTAAATTATATATTGTTAAAAAAATATTCTATACCTAATAAAAATACCCTAAAGCAAACGATTCTTGATATTCAATCTAATGTTTTATAATTGGAATGAAGTTGTTATAAGGCAAGCCAATTGAATTATTCTCAAGTATTATTACACAATCCATTATTTATAGAGGTTTATATATTATCCTCTACCTACAATATTTTTTTAACTTAAACTTGCACTATATTATGGTAAATATGATCCATGACATCTTAAATCTTTTCACATAGTTTGTTTGGATTATACATTTAATGACATTTTTTTGACAAAGTGTTTTTTAAATAAGCCTTAAGGACTATGTTTAACGATGGTTATATAACCTCCATTTCTAATCAGTGTATGCATTAAATAGATTGGTCAATTATTTCATAGCACATTTTTCTATAACCATTAGTGATAATATATTATATTCTAAAATTTCAAAACTTAAGCAAGGAACTAAAAAATCTCGTGAATGATTGTGTTTCATTATAAGACTATTATATCTAAGATGAAAAATCACATTGATTATAATTATTTATAATACATATTAAAATGAAAATTACTTTTTCCATTACATGAGTCCATTATGTTTTAATGCTTTCAATATTCCTATAACTTATATTGTGCCATATGATTAAAAAACATAAAATTAAATTAATTTATATTAAAAAAATAAAATATGAGTCTAATCTTCCAACATTTTATACTAATTTTTTTTAAATAAAATTAAATATAAAATCTAAAAAAAATAGTACTCAAAATGAAAAGAAAAAAAAAATTAATATATTTTCATAACCTAATAATTGGCTTGTCCTTTCATCTCCTCAAAATAATAATTCTGCATGTTTATCAAAACCCTCTCATAAGATACTACACAATATACTTGAGTAAAAAGTCATGTCTCCATCAACAAAACGAGATTGACAAGACTAAGGAATAATATAAGAATATTAATATCAATGATTAATATGGTTATAATAGATTAGTGTGACACACTTTTAACAAATTATTAGCATCATTAACACAAAATATGCATGATCTAATAAAGGATCATGTTATTGAGGTCAATAATTTTAATACAATTAAGAATTAGTTAGAAGTACAAAGTATCATGAAGTTGAATATATTGTTTTATCCCTTTCCAAATCATAAGGTAAAAGACCCTAAGATTAATCATGAAGTGAAGCTGACTTACATGTGCATCATCCTCTAGTTTCTTATCCTTCTAGTAATGAAAAGTTTCATTTTATAGACGGTATTTTTGGTAGACTCACAAGCACATAAATAAAAAATAATTGTCATCACATTTGATGAGAGGGAGGTTATGGATAATTATTATATCAATGAAAATTTGTTTGTGCATGCTTAAATTGACAAACATTGTATACATAGTGATATGACAATGGGTCAAGCGATAACTTTTTCATGATGACATTATTTACTAATTGTGGATAAACATATTAAATTTTGAATGGTACTTAAAATATATTATAAATTTTGTAATGACTTTATTTACTAGTTGTGGATAAATACATGAAATTTTTAATTGTACTTAAAATATATTATAAATATAAAATGGAAAGAGAGAAAACTTTTGTAGGGACATTTTATTATTGTTTATGGTAAGGCATGCATTAATTTATGCTTGGATATAAATTCTACTCAATGCATGCACATTCAACATGATACTAAGATGTCTATGAATACATAATATATATGTAGTACCATTTTAGGTACATTAGTGTATATATATAATCCAAGTGATTATAAAAAAAAAAACATTACATAAGTATCAGTGGTAGTCTCTCCACCACCTCCATCATTAGCATGTTATATAACATGTATAAGTTTATTTTATGAATGTATCTCAAAGATAAATAATTTATCTTCCCTAAAGATCATTGATTCATTTCTATTATAGATAAGTTTAATTGGTTTTTAGATAAAATGATCCCAAGTTCACATCATCCTATGTTTTTTTACAAGCTAATCTACATGTTCCACAATGAACATCATATTATAGTCCTAATCTAAAAATCACTTCATATGTTAGTATGATTTATAAATATAGAAAGTTTACACATGGTCATGTGGGGATATTATGATAATTATGAATATGTTACAAAATGTGATCACTTCTTATATTTGGATATATATACATATATTACTTCAAGCCCATGACATATGACATTTACAATTATCAATCTAGGACCTAAAACTAAGCATACTATTGATGGGATAATTGATTAATATAAGCATAATACAATTTTTTTTTTTGTAAATCTAAAAAATAATAATAAAATAAAATATTCCAAAAGTTAAAATAAGGACCTATCCATAATATGCTTTGGTAAATAAGTGACATGATATATATATATATATATATATATATATATATATATATATATATATATTACAATAGACATATAGATGTATTGTTGAGACATGGGCCAGCTAGAACTCGAACCTAGGACCATCCATAATGTTGTTGGAGTGCTCTACCACTGAGCTACTGGTCCCCTCTTGGACCAGTCCATCTTCGGTCCGAGTGTGGCTTAACACCAACACCCCCTCTTAAGCCACACCTCTTGTGTGCTTGGGGCTCCTAGCCTGACCCTGGCTCTGATACCATGTTAGTTTTATGATCAAAATTTAAAACAAACATAAAATGCAACACAATGAACAATGAACACAACAATATACCCTGGAAAAACCCTTCAACTTGAAGGGAAAAACCCAGCAACAATATATCTCTTATATATTGAATGATAATAACAACAATCTGCTTGACAATGGCCAAATCCAAGGCCTACAGGGATGGCTTCACTTCTTGAAGCACAAAGAATAAGATAACACTTGATAAATCTGATTTGCTCTTGAAATAACTTGATCTACTCCTTAGAAGTCTGCTCTGCCTTGTGAATTATGCTTCTCCTTAATCTTACAACTTGGCTTCCTCTCTATGCATAGGATAGTTTCATCATCTCAAGGTTGCGTATAAGTTTTGCAATCCCCCATTTGATCATGGTAGTAGTCATGTCACTACCCACCCACTCCATCCAGTTACAGATATAATCTTCACAATGCCACAACAGATCTACAGGATCCTCATTCCTAAACCAAGGAATATCTGACACCTCTGCACATGCGTCTAAAAAAAAAAACAAGCCGTCTCCACCCAAACAGGCTTGGTGCAATGCCCAACTCATCATTTGATGTACTCAGTAAGTAACCCATCTCATTTCTTGTCTCCTCCACCATCACTGTTTCTATTCTTAGCCTCTGCTACTGATAGAATATTTTCAGTAGAGCAAAAAGAGGAACTGATCTCTTCTTCCAGACTTCTCATAACACTCCACACAACATCCTCGTTGGCCACATTTTACTCTTCCTCTACATCTTCCAGCATACAGATAAGCTCTTCTTCTTCAAGAGAAAGCCTATGAAAATGCTTACATCTCGAAGCACCTTCCATTCCTATTTCTACTTCTTCGTAATTGCCTTTGCCGTGTTTTCTCTCACCCATTTCAAGCTCCTCTCCAACTCCAAAAGTAAGTTACTGAGATTTAAGACAAAAATTTTATATAGAAAACAATCTCAAAATAGGTGCACAAATTAGGTGCAATGTAACTTGTGTAAGCTAGGAGCAAGTCACAATAGAAAAAGAATAACTAAAAGGATTAATGGATTCTCTAAATCAATCTGTATAAGAGTAAGCATCCTTTGTCACAATGCAAACTCAAAAAAAAACACTAGGAATGAACCAAGTAAATTAACTTCAGGAGCAGATTCACCCTCAATCGATCAAACTTGGGAAGTTTTGATCTTGCACTAATTCCTTGAATGTAGAATTCCCATGATGTTGTTTAGTGTGGCTACATGCACGTGACGATGGAGCCTCACAACTCCATTAGATAGAAATTCATGGTTTATGTTGTTGAGCATGAAAACCAAGTCTGCCTGTCGCCCAAGTTCATGTGTAGTGATTCTGTGTGGTGCGAAGAGATGTGCAGCAAAAATTTTGTGAAGCATTCTCCAGTAATCACAGTTGGGATCAAAACTAATGGCTCTCTAGAACATGAAATGTTGAGAAGACTGTTTCAGTGGCCTGTCTATGAAATGAGATGAGCTGAGTAACTCCTGAGCTATGTCAAGATCAGATGTGATAACAGCTAGAGTTGTGCCTAAGTTGAATGTCATTAGCTTCTTTGATTCATGTATACAAGCGAGATGAGTGAGCTTGCGATGGGCAAGACCCACGCTCATATCGATCAGGCTCTCGATGATGAGACATGGACCAGCTAAGACTCAAATCTAGGACCATCCATAATGCTATTGGAGTGCTCTACCACTAAGCTACTGGTCCCTCTTGGACTAGTCCATCTTCGATCTGAGTGTGTGCTTAACACCAACATGTATGTCATTCCTTACACCTAGATGCTACCTTTATATAATGCAAAAATGCTTAAAGTGGGATATCTCGGTACAACTTACATGTAATATATTTATATGAAACATTCCATTTATTGCATTTATATATTTAGACCAATTATATATGGCACTCTCTTACATATATTATTTAGAGTTCTATATTATATGGAAATTATACATTATTATGGAAGATGATGACATATATTGATTTTATAGACTAAGAATGGTTTTTATATGTGTGTTTGATGTTGATGATGGTTACATGGTGTGATCCTTCATTGTGTAATAAATTATGTGATGGATTTTATGTTTGAAATTGTGTGTTTTATTCATGATAAATAATGAATTTTATATTATCTAATCACTTTATGTAGTATTAAGTGTTTATATGATCCACTGATTTTGTGATGTCACATTCCACATCATTGGTGTTCATGACCATTTAGTCCATGTCACAACCATGAATATTATTTTTAGAGTCAAGTTATATTTGAATCATGTTTTGAGCAATATATGTGGTCTTGATTGCAAAATTATGTACTTATGTGTGTGTATATCTACATGTTTTTTGAGTTTGCAATGTTGTGATTCATATCACACATTAGTATATTGTGTAGGATGAAATTAATATTATAATGCATTTTCTATTTGTCTTATTAATTATTTATTATAATTATGATATTTATTATTTTTTTTCTAAATTTCTATATTTACTTGACTTGACACATGTATGACCATTTCCTTAGATTTCTTGTTTCATATATTTGTGCATGATCAAATAATTATAGGATGACATAAATTATCATGTTAACACACATGATTCATATTATTATGTTTGCCTATATAACATGATGGATAAAAACCTTTTATTTTTGTATTAGTGATTCATAGGATTCATCCATCACTTCGAAAGGGGTGTTTATTAGTGGAATTATCCTTATATTATGACCATAAGAAACATATGATTTAGATTTTAGACTAGATTATGAAATTTATATGGGATAGATTGAGATACTGAGAAATTTGGATAGAATATGTGGGGCATTTTATACTGTTGTGAGGAATAATTGATATATTCTATGACATTATTAGATAAATTATGTAGGTTAGATTGATTATATTATAATATTTATCATATTATAGACAGTGGCATGTAGAATATGGCATTCCATATCACATTGAGGTACAAATTGATCAAATTGGTGGGCATGAATGTTGTTCATGCATATATTTTTATATTTTTATGAATAAAACATTTTTACTACAAAATTATTTTTGGTCTAAAATTTTACCATAATAGTTGATTTAGAGTTCAGACTTGCATTTAATGAGTTATGATGATATTTAGGTAATGTATTTGAGGTTTTACATTTCTCAACTAGAAAATTATCTATCTCAAATGAGTTATGATGATATTTAGGTTTTACATTTCTCAACTATAAATTATCTATCTTAAATGGGGATTGAGGAATTTACACTTTTCAAACCATGTTTTTAGATTTGATCTTTTTATGAATTAATCGCTACATAAAATTATTCAATTGATATCAATATTATTCAAATGATTTCAATTGATAACCTGGCTTTCATACCAATAGGTGTATTCATTCCTTGAATTTTCTAATTCATATAATTAATGATCTAACATTATTTTATGTTTACTATAATGTATGGACAATTATTTCTAATATTCATTATAGGTTTTTTCATTTATAAATCTACATATTTGGTTCATACCTAACAACACAAGTATGATTAAACTTAATTAATTTTTTTTTTTTTTTTTTATTCCTAGCATTTTTAACACTAATTTAAAATGAGAGAATTTTTACACATCTACATATGTTATTAGACACATTAAAACATCATTTTTTTTACCTATATTTGATATGAATCT
>JARHVA010010501.1:50000-162468 GCA_037957365.1 Torreya grandis | reverse complement strand
ATTCCAAAAATAGGGTTACCAATATTAGATCCCCCCTTCACACAAACTTGTTTTTCCTCTACCATTATTTCACATTCAAATTGATTCACCCATACCAAACCAAAATTGACTCTTTTTTTTCCCTATTAATATGCATAACTAAATAGTGTTTTATGTTCCCATGTAGAATTAACTTATCACCTTACACTACATTTTCTCTATTTTACACCATATGACAACCTAGAATTCACATAATGACAAAGTATGGCATATATAACTTATGAAAAAACTATTAAGCAACCTAAAAAACAAAAATGGATCATTATTGGGGGTCCTTATAAGATGCCCTTGCATTACACTACCAAGCTAAGAAATCTTTTCCATAGGTACTTGAGTAATCAACTCGGTATATGTTGCTACCCTAAATGCATTGAAATTCCCTATCAAAGTTGTCTACTTCTACTTGCCTCTCATAGGGGTTGTACATACTCTTGGGCCCAAAATTTAGGCCTTCTTGGATCAATCTCCCTTAACAACATATCTATACACAAAATAAAATTGTTAAACAAAACATGTCTACTGCCTTCTTCTTGTTTGGCAAGTGTGAACCATTCTCTCTCCTACAAACTAATTCATCTTATCCTTCACTCTATTATCAACCATTATTGTAAGTATGAATTATTATTCCTTTACCAATTCTTATTTTTTTATCCTTTCCATTTCATTCAAAAGTTTTGATTTATCCTTACATACCTCATACTTTTGTACATGCTTAGGTTTTTGTTGTACATCTTCAACACCTTGCTACCCTCAATCACTTGCATATGCATGGGTTGTACGATCTCTTTCATTATCTCATTTACTTGATTGATTTCATTGGAATATTTCATAATTTCCAACTCTTGGACATCCTTCTATTATTTAATACTCTCCTTCAAACATTTGAATCTATCTACTCTTCCTTCTTTAGCTACCTAATCTCTACCTGCATTTAGTTCACAAAACAACTCATTAGACATAAAACTTAGAGCCTTCATGGATATTTATTGATCTAATTCTATATGAATCTCATCTCTATATTCCTCTTCACTTTCTTGGTTTCAATCCCAAGCCACTTCATTTCCAACTCAACAGCAATATAAAAATCTATTCTATTGTCTCCTCTTTCATGGACTTGGTTTCCATGCTTGCCTTGACTTTATTCTCTCTTAATCACTCCCATTGGTGATCTATCCTCTTCTTTATTTTGAAAACTATTTATTACCACCTTATACTCTTATATATCCTCTCTCATGTCCATCTTTATGGACTCACAACCTTGCATATCAATCAACTCAAGACAACTCACCTTGTCTTCTTTTTTAGGTGCTTCGATCCAACCCAAAATCTCTATTTCTTGACTCTAATACTACCTTGTCATCATCATCATTATTCTCTCATCTCTCCTACCTTCTTAGCCTTTCAATGTGATAAGTGTATATGTCTTTTCATGTTGATTAAATGGTATATATGTTAACTTGACCATCATGTATGTCATGCTTATCAATTTGACATGGCCTCCCTAACAACAAATGACACACATCTATAGGCAAAATATCGTATAAAACTTCATCACTATACACTCCTATATGAAACTCAACCTAGATTTATTCACTTAGTATAAATTGGTATCCTTTTCAAACACATGTAATCCTATATGGCTATACATGTGGCATGCTCTTCAAGCTTAATATATGCACCATCTCCAATGAAAATATATTATTAGTACTACCTCCATAAATAACTAAATTTCAATCTTTACCTCTTAGTTTACACCTACTCTTGAATATACTTCTCCTTTGGGTTGGTTCCTTGAATTTCTTCTATGGCAATAGTACTCTCCTCATGAGCAATGATTCATTCTTATCATGCCTTATATCTTCCTTTTCTTCTCTCTATTGCTACATAGTAATGTTCATATTCATTGGAGACTCTACTCCCCTATGTCCTTATCTTTGGTAATTCCAACATTACCCCTAAAATATCTATCTTGGCCCTTGTCTCATTGGACATTCATCTCTCCTCAATCTTCCATCTACTAATGGTCTAATCTTCCTTGCATGGTGTTAGCCCATGCCTTCTTGCACTACTATCTAATGCTCTTGTAGTCTCTCTTGAACCACCTCTTCATTTCCTCTCTCTTCCATCCTTGCTTATAGAGGTGCTAACTGATGCTATATCCTACCATCTCTTTCTCTCTATACTCTATGTTCACTTTCCCTAAGAGCATACTCAATAGCCTCCATCCTCACCACTAATGAAGCAATCAAATGAGTTACCTAGTATACCATCCACTTGAACAAATAATCATCATCCCTGTTAGCTCTCTCCATGGAACACTATCTTTGATCACCTATCTTATAATGTACTTAAAAATACATATTGTCAATCCTTCACAATCCTCAAGAATCATTTTCTAGCTATGATACCAAAATGATGTAGAGCATATACCAAGTTTCCTCAATTAGTCTTGTTTCCTAATCCTTTTCCTTTCACAATCATCTTAGGTTCATTCTTCATTATTTTGGTTTATAGATTGACCTATTTTCCATTATGCCTATTAATTATTTTGTTCTTACTTTTTAGAGGTTTATTTATCCTCATTTGACACTCATTAACACTGTCACAACTTCCCAATCTCTAGTCTTTTATTTTCTATATTTTTGTCCCTTCAATCCCTACTTTCACCAAAATACATGTTCAGTTAGTGCTTGATATCTTTATGTAGGTTATTATAAAATAATTTATTAATTACTATCTCATGGTTTTTTTTATTCCTTATGGCATCTTCTTTATCTAGTGTCTTCAAACTTTCCTTCATTCTTGTTTAAATCTTTATGAGTTTTGTAGTATTCCTTTAAATATCACTATTCATGGCATTTTTCTCCATATTATGCCCCCTTTATCATCTTTGAACTCACTTTATTCTTGTGAGTTAAATCACATTCATGATATCTTACCATAACTCAACAATAGTATATGCATATAGCTTTTATCTTTAACCATTTTCTTACTTGAAACACTATATAGACACACAATTGAATACTCTTTATATTATTGTTTCTACTTCAATAGACTTATAGTATCTTTCAAACATTTCTCCAAGATCCTATTCCTTCCTTAATTACTTTCATTTCTCCTTTCATATAACCACAACTATTAATTCAAAATCTCGAATGGGCTTATACTAACAACTTACCACCCATGTGGTAGAGTACCAACTCTAATGTATGACATTACTTCTAATAATTAAATAGAAATTTTAATTTCCCAATTAATTATTTACAAATCTATAAGGTGTATTTTCAAATAAACTATTCTATTTCAATTTTAGAAGCATCAACTACTTACCTTAGTGTCTTGTATTCGCCCTACCTATCTTGGTATTCACTTGATCAATTTATTGATTATTAATAATTGAAAGAGAAAATCACAATATAATATGTGTTTCCTTTATTATGTTACTGATTCAATATTTGGTTATTATTACAGTGCTTTCTTCATCTTAACTACGCAATTTATATAACACCAATATTATCTCTTTTGTATATGGTCGATATAAAAAAAATACCATTTTATTCACTTCATTGATTTACAACTCACCCATAGTGTATGATTCATATGAGTCTAGTTAATCTCTATTCCCTTTTGGTTGTGCATGAATTTTTTATAGGCCTATGTTACTATAGAACCAAATCCACAAAAAAACTATGAAGAAAAGATTTCAATATCCTTATAAAAACATTCAAAGAGCTTGCCCTACCAATAGTGCAATTATGCCAATCGTTATTATAGTTATCAAGAATTAATAGTTTATTTGTCATTCATTCAAATATACATGCATAAACCATATTAGATATTTTAGAATGTCTTAGATTGACTCAATGACCATTTATTACTAAGAATAATCACATAATTCACTCCATAACGAATATTCTAGGAAACAAGGGTTCAATCTGTATATATATAAAATTACCAAATATTTATATTATCTTTCCATAGTCTTTATCCATATTCAAAAAGAACTAATTACACCATTTGTGTCTAATCATTGTAAACACAAATTCTATTTAAGTAAAGTAACATATCAGAAATAGGGGTTATAATCTTGGAAATGATCAAGGCACAATTTCTCTTAAAGTATCCATGAAACATATCTATTCAAAATATTCAATCCTCAATCAAACATTTGTAAAAAAATTCTAATATAATTATTTTCATTAAAAAAAACATACATTCAGTAGCAAATATCAATGACCTCTATAGGGTCCATATATCTTCATTTCAAAAATAGGGTTACCAATATCAAATCCTCCCTTCACACAAACTTGTTTTTGCTCTACCATTCTTTCACATTTGAATGGATTCACCCTTGTCAAACTAAAACTGACTCTTTTTTGGTCCCTATTAAGATGCATAATTGAATCTTGTTTTGTTTTCCCATGTACAATTTACTTGTCACCTTACATTACATTTTCTCTATTTTTCACCATATGACAACATAGACTTCACATAAGGACAATGTATGACATCTAAAACCTATGAAAAAACTATTAGACAACCTAAAAAATAATGGATCATTATTAGGGTCCTTATAATATGCCCCTACATCAATAATCCCTGTATTGAAGACATGGTTCAGAGAAAAGAAAAATGAAATAGGGTCTCCATTATTGAAAAATATTGAAGATGGGGTACTTCCTTTCATAGTATCTAGTTGGAAGGAAACCATTGATTTAAAATAAATAATATGAATTAAAAAGGTTCCATTTTTGGTAAAGAGATCATAATAACACTTATAATAATGTCTAGGAGTCACTATGGATCCATTTGATGAGAAAAGAGGCCCATTTAATGTAGAATGACTCACTAGATCAATTGTTACTCACCTTAGCTAAATTTGACCCCAACCATCATAGATTAATAATAAACAATACATTAGTATTAAATGAAGTTTGCAAGTCAAGGAAACTTCATAATCTCTTCCTAAGAAAGTGTTATTTAGGAATTCTCCATCCCAAATTTTTTGGCCTAGCTAGAAATGGACCAAGGCCTAGAATGGGATCAAAGGTAATTCTACTAGAGCTATAGACACCTAGCTAGTAGTAGATCAATGCTTGATCCTTCCCTTCCTTATCGAACCTATGTATATAAGTAAAATCATTTTCATGGGTTCTACACACTTGAGGCACCTCTGAGCTCAATCATGGATTCAAAATAAAATCTAAAGAATGGAAATAAATCTTGTTTCATGAGTGATCTCTTTAAGGAATTTAAACCCAATGTGTCATATGTAGAATAAGACATAAGTGCTTCCTTATATTCCTATTCTTTTTATATAATTTTAAACTACCTGTCAAATTGTTCAATAATGGAGTTTCACAGTTTGCATTCTAATCACTAGAAGTGTTTTCCATACATAGATTATATTTTGTATAACTAATTTGACTCTTTTTAGAGAATAAAGGGGAACCTCTATTTTATTTTTATTTTTTAAATTAGGGCCTCAATCGGATCTGATCATTTATGACATAAAAATTCCAATGTCTATTTGACCTTAGTTAATGAAGAGTATCTTCAAGTATCACCATTTTATACTTGTCATGTCTAAGATCTCACTGTAGCTCTAAATATTAAAATGGAAACTTAACCCATTTCACTTTCAAAATATTCCATACTTAGTCATTTTTGAGATAACCATGTTTTTCTACAAAATTTTTAGTGTGATTTTTTTTCTTAGAAACACAGTCCCATAGTATTAGATGGCACTCTCCTAAAAGCCTATTGGGATGATAGGTAAGCATATATTTTTTTATGGGGAAATTTAAATGAATTAGTGATTTGTCTTAGCTACCAAATCCCAAAGCCAATAAGGAGGCACCACATGTCTCCTAACCCTTCCACAATGTTAGAGCCCTAAAAGGTCTCATGCATCAAAGGTGTTAGATTTATCAAATCCTAGAGCTAGTGAGGAGGCACCACATGTCTTATGACCCTCTTATAGTGTCATAAATTTTATATCCTTGAGAGGTATTAATTCATAGAGGTTTTAGAGTTGTCAATTCCCATAACCAATGAAGAGGTGCCACATGTATCCTAACACTCTCATAATGTTATAGGTTTAAGATCCCCTAGATGCCCCACACGTCAAAGGTGTCAAATATATTTGGTACAAAAATGAATGAGGAGGTTCCACATGTCTCCTAACCCTCTCAAAACATTAGACCTATCAAATACCTAGGAGGTCTTGCATGTCAGATGTGTTAGACTTATCATGTCTTGAAACTAATGAGAAGGTACCACATGTCTCTTTACCCTCCCATGACATCATACTTTTTATATCCTTGGATGTCTTACATGTTATACATCTTATATCTTAGGGAGCCTATAGCTATCAAAGTAGGATCCTAAGTGAATATAAAATTTCCACTTGTAATTTTGTACACTAATGTGGTAGAACATCTTGGAAGGATATAAGAAGGTTATAATAGAGTATGAATCGAGATGCATAATATAATAAGGAAATGACATGTGTAAAGGAAGTGTCCAATAAGCCAATTGAGTATGGGAAGCTGGCAAGGTAGATGGATCCTCATTATATCCATGTGATGTATCACTCATCATTCCCACCAAATATAACTAGATATATGGACATACCAAGAGCCATTCATAATGCCATAAGGGATATATGGATGTATGCTTCCAACACTCCTTGAATTTATTAATTTAACCAAGATGAATATCATGATCTAAAATCTTGATGAGTCCCATCACCATTAGTAAAATTTAAATGGGGGATGATTTTAAAAAATCCCAAATTAATGCCAAGTTAAGAAACAACTAACTTAGACTCGTGTCATAAACTCAAAACTCAATTCACATGATGTGATATCAACAAATCCATTTTTTTATAATTCAATTTAGATATATATAAGGTCATGATAGATGAAATTTACCATTACCAATTGTCTATGCACTCAAACATTTTTAAGCCCTTTACATCAAAATTTCCCTAAAGCTTAGAAAGTTACCCTAAACTAAAAGAATTCTTTATATCAGGTTGACAAAGTTCAATAATGACAACACCACCCTCAAATCCTAGGATAGAGATAGAGTACATAGACACTACCTTCTTATAGTAAACTTTATTTAAGAAATATAATGAGGTGTTTAATATAATTGAGGATATTTAGAAGATAATATTAGATGATGAGGCTAATGATGATGAAACAAAATATGTATATGATCTCGTTTCCATCAGATCATTGGAAATACACATGATTTTAGCTAAATAAGAGGTCTTCCCTTGAGATAACGTATTCTACAACCCATTTATCTCATCTAAGTTCAATAAATATGTCATGTGTTTTCCGGATGTTGGGTTCAAAATTACAGACATCTTTGGGCCTACATTTAAACAATATAATAAGCTTCTATATTACACTATGACCTATGATAATGAGTTTGTTGACACTTGGACCTAGACCAACAACATCTATGATGTCCTTAGAGATTGGGAAAAAAATTTAAATCACTATGTGAATAAGAAAGATCTTGATTCTTATATGATCAAGACCTTCCTAAAAGGTGTTCACATAGGCATGTTCCTACTCAACTCATTATATAGGGGAATTGATATTATTCATGTTAAAACCTATTAGGTTGTAATTTTTAGTGTCATCTTGAAGGGGTATGATGTCATCAATTTTTTCATTCTTATCATATTCAACCTCACTAGATAGGTCAATGCAACTCATGCATGCAAAAATTTCTACATGATATCATATGTAGTTGACATCATATACACCACCTTAGAATTTTAGTGATTTACATTCCTTCAATTGGTGTAATTGGGAAATTTTAAGCATGTGATTTTATAAAATCTCTACACCCACCATTTTGGGATCTATATTAGCAGGATATTCAAATACTTATACGATGTTGCATATCAAGCCATCAATGATAAACACACATTAAGGATTTTAGATAAGACACAAGATTAATTAAATCCCATTAGTGCCTACTGATACTACCAATATAGCACCATAATATGAGTTTAAATAATTATAAGGACTCATCTTATATTTCCCTACATGGTCCTAGACTACCTTATAGAGTATAATATCACATATCAACTTGTTCATGATGTGGCAGGCCACTTCTTTAGTCAAAAATAGAATCCATATCAATCATTATCATGATAATAGGATGCCATAAATATAGTAACCTACCATCACTACAAGATATGTCTCAACATATGGGATACTATAAGCTTGATAAGGTAGATAATAGCTAATTATATCCTAACAGTGTTGTTTAGGCCCATGAGGTGAAGAATCAGGTAAAGCTCAATATAATTTACCACCATGAACCCATCATAATGATGAACTCAACATAAAACCTAGTAATGATGTTGATGTGGTAAAAGATATTTAGTTTTATCACCAATTGAATCCTAAAGCTTAATCTCAACTAGTTCATGAGGAAAGATTGATCCCTCCACAATAGGAACCTACATAGACAACTAATGAGATTTGAATGATTATCTGGGCTATTTCTAAGTGAATTTTGTAGGAAGGCAAAATATTTTCTACCCCATAAACCTCAACATATTATTCACATATACCACTTATAAAAGTAATCCAACATTTAGTATCTTGTGATTTACATTTCGATAACAATATTGTGTCTAGCTCGACTAATGATTAGTCCAAGGCTATCCCAAGATCATATACCTAAACTACTCAAGTTTCCATTAAATATTTAGAAATTAACCGAGGTTTATATATCTTAATATGGCCTACCCATTTTATTCCTCCCCTTAATCAAGTGATCCCAAGTTCTCACTTCCCTTTTGTTCCTTTGGATGCAACCTTGCTTGGCATCCCAAATACCCAATTTCTCATGTTTTAACCTAGAACCCAATTTTGGCCATTGTCCACCCCATTGGTATGGTATGAAACCTTAATTACTCTCTACCCAAACCCACAAGTTATATTTACTCTTAATTGAGCTCAAATTTTGAGTGATCCTTCATTCCCAATAGAGATAATAAGTTTAATTTCCACTATGATGGTGATCTACCATCTAAGTAACCAAATAATCTTGGTGGCTCATGTTACTTCCAACACTCCTATGTTCATTAATCCCACTAATCATACTAAATTTTTAGGGATATAAATATTCATTTAACCTACACAAGACACATATGGGATTGATTTTGTCATTATACCTTTGTGCCCATAAAATAAATAGACCTAAGCAAGATATCAAGGAGGAAGTAAAAGATGATTAATCCTGCAAAACCCTTACCTCTTCTCATAAAATATATAAATACTTCCTAGAATATTATTTCCATAATATTAGGGCCATAAGTAATTTTATTTAACCATCCATTAGTCCTTAGGTCTATATAACCTTGTAATAATGGTAGTCTCATATGTTCCCTTAGGCCTCCTCATTTGTAGTTCATCCCTTTTCCCCTATGTCCCCTCCTCCATCCTTCCTTCCACTTCACCCTCCATTATTTCCTCTTTTATCCTTAAATTCACCTTCCAATTCATTTAAATCCACCTCTCATTATCCACCTTCCACCACCTTGGGAACTATAGTGGGGGTAAATCTAGATTGGGCCCATTGAATATTCAGGAGCAGATAAACCAAATATGATTTATAAAGGGGACTCATACATATATTATAAATTTTATATATATTTAAAGAGAATTAATAGGGTATTACATCATAATTCTATTCAATAAGATAACCTAGCCATATAAAGGTTTGGGTATGATTTATTCTCTCTCACTAGAGTGAGAATAAAAAGTGGAAAAGAGAGAGTTTCAAAAGATCTTATCTTGGTGCTCTAGGCCACAAATGACCTCATGGATAATTTTATGGAGAACATGGAGTAAGTGAGAGTGTTATAATATCATGTGAAAATCACTTTTCCTCTAGGTTTAATTATCAATGTGGAAGTATCCCTCACACAATTGCTCATCATCCTCATAGAGGTGACTTGAGCCCTTTCTAAGAGTAAGGAACTCATCTAAATGATGCAGGTATACTAGGAGATGATTATCCAAATGGAAAATAAATGTAAGAAGTTTGTAGTAATTATTAAGAAATGTATGTTCTTAGAGTTGAAATTTATTCCCCTCATGGATTTAAATTGATATCATACCTTCATGAGGACCATGGAGACATATATAAAGATTGTATAAACACCTCCCAAGAAACCATTAAGAAATTAGAAAAAAGTAAGGGGCATATCCTTACTTCAAAGAGGTCATCATCTTAGTGCTATTTATCCTTGATGGTACTTTGTTGTAAATGGATGATTTTGTGATCTACTTGGCACACTTCAATGAGATAATGAATAAAAATGTTTCTAAGGTAAATAAGGCCAAAGGTAAAGTTATTCTTGATTTGGCCATATAGTCCATGATAAACATCAATTAGGTGCATGAGGTTAAAGTATCCTTAGTGACCCCACTAAAACCTCATTAAATATAATTAACTAAAGTATAATTACTCTTTTAAGAACCATGTATCAACCCAAAAAATCTTGATATAGAATATATAGACTCATTATTCAATCACTGGTGTATACACTTCATTTTAATAAATTATATGTCTATACTAAAAATAAGAGAGAATTTATATAATCACATGTAAATTTAACTAAAAATCTCTAATGGACCTAATTCACCCACATAACTACTTTTTTAACCCAAAATCATGATGACACATCCTTGATTGGGGTAATGGAACATATTACATGATTAATCTTATCTAGATCATCTTAAATCAAATCAACCCTTTTTAAGTGTCTTCATAGGGAAAATAAGTTAATACTCGATTGATAAATAAAAATTTCAATTTATTCAATTTTTCTACTTAATAATTAATTAGCTTGATTAATTAGTCTAATCATTCCTATAATGTAAAATTCCATGATCTTAGAATTATTTATTATCCTAAAATCAAAATTAAATTATTTCATCACATAGGTGATGTTACTCAAGGAAGTCAATGGGAAAGAGAAGGAGTGAAAGAAAACTCTTTCACCTCTCTTACACATTTTTCCTTTTACACCTCTCTTACACATTCCAAGAGTACTAGTGACCTCACTTTTCTTCAAACATACCTTCCACACTCCAAAAATGTCTTAAATGACATATCTTACACATTTTATGTGTGTGATATTGAGTTTGAGGTCTCATCCTCCATCATTGATCTTGATCCTAGAATAATTTACTACAAACATCCAAAAAGTCTTTAAATGTAAGGGCCTTTTGTCTTTATAGACAAGATTTATCATGAAAAATTGTTTTGCCAAATTATACAAGGAGCTTAATCTAATTCTCATTCCAAGCTAAGACAAGAATCAAGTGTATAGAAAGAGAGGTGATTTCTGCACACATAATCAAGCATTACCAAAGACTCCATAGCCTATAAGTTGAGCTCAACCTCTTTAGACTAGTTCTTAAGTAAAGCTTCGAAGGAGGTATAAATGTTTTTTTCAAATTCTAATGTGTATTTATTAGTTTTTTTCCACATAGATTAACATAGGGAATGGGATTGAGATGTTATTTCTTCAATTTCATTTTTATTTCATTCACCAATGGATTTACTAACCTCTCTTAGATTTCTAATCTACATAATGGCACACCTAGTGGGACCCAAAGGATTTGATGCACCCCACAAGATTTTATAGAAAATTTAAATTCCTCTAGTTACCATAATTAGTCTTAAAAAAAAGTTAATTTACTCAATTCTATTATTATTTTTTTAATTTATGTGGTAGGTCATAATCATGAAATAATTTTACATAAATACAAACTCATAACTATGGAATTATGAAATCAAGGCCATCTTAAGTGAAATAATTTCTTATAGTGGTGAAATTGTTGGTTATAATTATATTTTATTCTATGTAGGTCCTAACTATAAAATTGAGCTTATCTTTAGTGAAATCATTAATTATAGTGACGAAACCATTTTAAACTATTTTCTTTGTTTTATAATTATTTGTGAAATTATAGGAAAATTTAGTGAAATCCTTTTCACTATAATGGAAATGTTTAAAATTCATGAAATCATTTGTATACCATTTTTATTTTGACTATATTTTCTATATAATTATGAATTTGGAGATAAGTTCAACAAAGTCATCCTCAAGATTCACAAAAAGAATTTTATGCCTTTTTTTACCTCATTATTCATCTCTCTATTGGCTTAAATTTCATTTTTATTACCACTAATTTTACTATGTTTTTAAGAATAGTTAAACTGGAATAAACAATGGAAAATTTATTTTAGAAATAGGGAATTTGTTCAATAATATTTGAGAAACTGTAACTAGCTTGAGAATAATCATTGACTTCAGTGGTAAAATAGTTCTTTTTTTTGTGTGTGTACGTTAACATTTAAAAAATTGTTGACCCTAACAATGAAATTATATTCCATAGTAGTAAAAACATTCTAATTTTACTATGTTCTATTTTTAAAAATATTGAATTTAGTTGTTTGAGTAGTGAAATCAAATTACAGAATTGTGAAATCATTTTGTGGTAAAAATAAATTGGGACTTAAACATACTTATTTTCAAGCTCATTGTTAGCTCAAACTCATATTTTTAGAACTTTGAATCAATTCTATTGTAGGACCTTGATAAAAAAAAAGTGTGTTTTTGATTATAATCAAAGTAATTTATATCTATACACATCTATATTTGGGCTTAAGATGAATTCACATTTTCATTTGGGTTATAACATTAACTATATTATTTTATAAGTTTTTTCCTTTCATGTAAGTTTTTTCTTCTTGATTTCTTGAGTGTCTTTTGAGGTTATTTTACACATATTATTTCCCATTTCTATGTGACTCATAAATGTAAAGTTCTTATTTTAATTATACCTTTCATTTTTTTTAGTCATGTGAGGTGGAGTTCATTGCCTTCCCATAGGTCATAAGGGTGTTTTGACTAGGAAGTCACATCCTATCATTGTACCAACACTATTATCTGATGGGGTATACAAATTGAGGTTACATTAATGGCATATTAGTTGAAATTTCCTTTGGATATTTAGTTTTTCTATTATCACTTCACTAAGAACCTTAGGCTGAAGTGGTCATGAAGGGATTAAGTTTTTTGGTGAATGGCCTGTTAAATCTCAATGTCTAATTGATAGATATTTTTATGCCTACATACATCATGGTATATCATGACCATATATAAATCTAAGTAACTATTTTGAAGACCTTATTTTATTATGTGTAGGGGTGAAAAAATAACACGCACTAAATATTACCTTACTCATACAAACCTTTTGAAATAAGGGTAGGATTAAAACCCCATCGATAATTGTAATAATTTATTTAATGAATCAAAAAATTTATAATCCTATCTTAAGGAAAATATATTTAATATTTGAATGGATGTTATGAAAACCTATGTTAGTTATTAGAATTGATTTATAATGCTTGCATGTTATTTCTTGATTATTGTGTTGAAACCTTGTCTCAAAAAAAACCAAGTCCAAATCCAAACCATTTTTGTACATGCTAATAAGGCATTACTGTAGAAAAATTATGGGTCAAACAAAAGTGACATGTCAAAATTGGTCCAAATACCTACATTTCTTTTATAAACCATATCATTGGTCTTCCCAAATCAAAATGAAAGCCTTTTCATAAACCAAATTGCCAATTTCAAACCAATTCCAAGATCAAGGTTCCAAATTATAGTCTAAATTATACTATTATTCCATCCATTTTTTTTTTAAGATAGTATAAATTCCAATTAAAAAATCCAAATTCTAATTCCAAAATATAATTTTGAATTCAATTTAAAATAATTTCAAATCCAAATCTCAACTCTTATTCAAGTTATGTCATTATACTACAAGTCTTATTCTAAATCTAGTCAAACCAATTCCAAGACCAAGGTTCCAAATTCTTATCCAAATTGTGTCATTATGCCATCCATTTTCCTAATATAAATTACAATTATAAATCCAAATTCCAATTATAAAATCCAAATTTCAATTCTAAGGTAATAATTTTAAATTCAAATCCAAACTCTTGTTCAAATTGGGTTATTATGCTATTAGTCTTATTTTGATTCTAGTCAAACTAATTCCTATTCCAAAGTCAACTAGATTTAGTTATTTTCCAAATTCAAATTCAAACTTGTTCTAAGGACAAAATAGGCCAACTCCTTTTATAATTCAAAGGTGTAATCCTAGTTCAATTTTGATTTAATATTGTATGAAACCAACTTTATTCCAACATTCACATATTTAGAGTTCCAAAGTCCTAATTTTCTAAAATACTATGTCATGTTTCCAATACCAAATCCTTTCAACTAGACCAAGTTAAAAAATTTCTAAAATCCAAACATTAAACAACTGCACTTGAAACCATTACACTCAAAGCTTATGTGCACCTATTAAAAACATGTTTAATTCACATATCCTTGTTTGTTTAAACTACTTACATTAACATACCCTTTTATTAGTTCATTAAAATTTTATATATACCTTGATTAAACTAATATTAATTAATTAAAAATATTCCCAAGTGTTATTCCAAGTGAATCCACCATACCAAGATCAAGACAAATTTTAGGTTTCCAAGCCCTTTTCAAGATGAAGATCATAAACCTAAACATGCCTAAGTACACATGTAGTGGGGCTATCTATAACCCTTCCCTTGAGGAAGAGGTTTTTTATAACCCATATGGGTATGACCATTATTTAGAGGATGAATATGATCACCAATACCTTGCCAACATGCCATCTATCATTGAACTAGAACAACACAACCCATACCTTCTAGTTTTTCCACCTAACATTGAGCAAGGCCAATATGAACTATACCTTTTACATGTACCATTTGATATTGAATATATACCTAATGTAATTTACCTTTTTATTTTTCCAACTAGTGTTAAATATAGACAAAATTAGTTTTCACAATAACTCTTTAACAATAAGAATAAACACCTTGTAAAATTGTTAGAAATGGGGGAAAATTTTCCCATAGATTTCCCACAAAGGATTTTCATTATTTGGTTAAAATACCTAAAGAAACACCTCTTTCATTAGTAGATAATCAAGTCACTTCTGACTAATCTCAAACTCATATAAAAATATTTTGATCAATCTATTATAGTGTCTAATAAGGGAAAGGGTCAACTTATTGACCAATATTATCAAATTTAACTTATTGCCTCTCTTCTCCAATAAGATAAACATGTTTTATCTACTCTTACTAGTTCCCTTACTATGTTTGATGTTAAAAAACCATCACTAATAGAGCTAAATCCTTTAACTATATATCCATTGTATTTGTTAACTTATCCCATGTTTAATATTGATATGTTTGCCAACAAGACATTAATTGCATATTTATTTAACACGCCTATATCTGAAAGCAATGTAGTAACTAATCCTACTTCAAATATCCCCAAATATTCTTTTTAACATATGGTGGATAACTCTCAAAATGGATACCCAAACTCACATCAATTTCTCTCTACAACATAATATAATGTTCCTCCAAATTCCCAACATATCATTCCTCCCAAAATTCTAAGTAACAATCCACTACTTGAACAAGTGGTGACAAATAATCCATATCAACAGGTTGAAATCAACAATCCACCACTTCAAAAAGTATCAACCAACCATCAATAAACATTGTCTATTTGAAAACATATTTCTATTAGTCAACCATTTACTACATCTAATCAATAAGGGGCCTCTTTGAGCCAATGACATGTGCCACTTAACTAACAAGTTCCACCTACATTATATATTCCTAAGAATTGACATTAAATTCATATCCAATATTAGTAAATTTTGTTGAATACCCAACAAACCATTCCTCTATTTAAGTCTTACTTCCATTCAAAAGAAGACCACACTCAATAGTAAGTTCCTTAGCAAAAATTCCTCTATCAATAGTATAAATCTAATGAAATAGTAAATATTATTAGTAGAATAAATCACATAAAATTTCCTCAATATTTTATATCACCTCTTTTTCCATGTCAAAATAATGTACCTTTGAATGCCCATAAAACTATTCCCACTTCCTCTCACTCTAGTCCCACTTTTTATGATTTACAAGAGGTTAAATACGTAGTTTCAGCCATTTAGGTAGGAAATAATAATAATAAATTTAAAATATATGGCATATGATCTTATCCATTTGATATGATTTATCTCTAGATACCTTTCCATCATCATTTTTAGATTGCCAAATTTAAACAATATAAAGGGAAAGGTGATCCCAAGGAACACATAAAAGATTTCTTTGTTGCATGTCAAGAAGTTATGTATAATAATATCTACCTACTTAACCTATTTTTCCTTAGTTTGATGGGGCATGCCTTATAAATTTTCCTTGGTATACCTAATAATTTCATCGATAATTTTGATGAATTTTTATAGATATGCATTCAACATTTCTCTTTTAATGTGGAACATGCAATGACTATGGTTGATCTATGTCAAGATAAATAACAAGGACAATAAATTTATTATATCTATTTATCATGGTGGTGCTCATTAGCTATCTAAATCCCACATAATCTCTTTGAAAAGTACTTTTCCATAAGTTTATTTCTAATATATAGTATCATGTATTTCAAAAATCTAAATATTTATTGTGCCAATACATTTGAATAAGTTATTTCCAAATGAATACAAATTTATTAATCCCTCATCAATAAAGGTATAATAAATATCTAATCTCAAAATCATGTTTAGAATAAGCCTCAAACACAAGGTCCTACACAAGTGTAATAAAGTACATCAGATAATCCTAAAACATTCAATAGGAACAAATACGTTCTAATATATGGGGTAACCGGATATTGACATGTGTAAATGATCCAACCACTACCTATCCAAAACAACCCACATACTCAACCTCTCACTTTGAAAATCCCCCTACAAGAACAGGTCACTTTTATAATAGATATTTTAGTATTCTTGGAAAGCCTATTAAAATGGTTTTCTAGAAGCCATTTTCCACTAAAATTATCACTTATCTAGTACCCAAACCATTTATAGAATACCAACCTAAAGCTCATTAGTATCAAGGGAGTTAATTTTGTGATTATCATTGGGTTAAAGCTCATTCCATTCATACATGTGTGTAGTTTCACCATCTCATCCAAGATTTTATTAAGAGTGGTGAAATAGAGTTGGATAATGTGGCCATAATGTCTAATCAGAACTTGTGTATCTATTAAAATCCTTTTTCATAGCATACGACCAACAACAATAAAAACCATAATCAACATCAAGTTAACAACTAGAATAATAACATACCTTCTAATAATTAGAATTAGAGGCAAAATCAGCAACAACAAAATTAGAATCAAGGTTAGGATGCCCATTCCAATGAAGTTAACTATAATAATATCCCTTATGACTATAATGTTGTATGTTGCATTACTATTGGACTTATAGCCACCATTAATATCAACCCTACTCTAAATACCAATAATACCAAATGACCTTTACCATCCATTTTAGGACCTCCACCTATATTTATTGATAATCCTTCTTTGGGTTGTAATATCCCAAATGCTAATAAACATCCAAGAGTTACCACTATAGGCCCTTATTCACCTTTATCTAATTATAGTAACCCCTTTTTGAATCAAGGTTGTGAAATCACAACTCAATGCTCTAAGGTTACCATTTAATTTCATATACCTTCATATAAAAATCCCATTCAAGGCCCATTGTCTCAAAAAACCAATCCAATTTCTCTTATTAATGATAATACCTATGATATTTTAGAACAATTTCAAAATACACTAGCACAAATTTCTATTTTATATCTTCTACATACATCAAATGTCCATAAAAACATATTAAATTACATTTTGAGTCAGTCTAACATCATAAGTGATACTACACTTAATAAATTTCAAAGACTTGTGAGTCATTTGGATTCATGCAAATAACTTACTTTTGATCAAATTAATATGTCATCCCTTGGAATTTTGTATATTAACCCACTTTATATAGAAGCATCATTTTTAGGCATAAGATTATATGAATCATCACAAACAATGGTTTGGGGCTAAATATTGTAAGTTTGAAGTTGGTCAAACACTTAGGCTATATAATAGTAGATCTTTATCCAAATACCATAAATATAAAGTCATATGATAATGAGGAGAAATAATCTTAGCGTACCATTTGTTTAATTTATATCATTAGGCCTCAGACCCACAAAACTCTTTGCCATGTTCCTAATTTGAAAACTATTATATAATTTGCACCTTGTATGACCATGGATTTATGAAGTATATGTTGTACCTTATAATATCCATTACTGTATCAAAATTATCAATTATATATTATAATTTATTATACTTGGTGACCTATAGTCATACCAATTATACAAACATTTGGAAGTAGAGTATAAAAGATATAGATATCGTCTTAGCATAGAGCCTATCACCAAAAAAGGAAAATAATGTAGTTGATCAACCACCTAAGTGTAATTATGTAGTCCAAGTACTCTTACCTCCACTTCATCAACACTACCTACTACAATAGCCAATCATTTTATTATTCAAGACAACAACCTTGGGGAATAAGACATTGAAAATGCTTTTTATATCTCCAAGTTTCCTAAGATGCCCAAATCATATGGTAGACCTAAAATAAAAACTACTAAATTAGAATGGAATAAGAAAGATTACTCTAATAAAAAAGGACCCATGGTTTTCATCAAAATCACTTCATAGGAGTAAAAATAAATCAAGGCCAATGATGACACATGGTTCTATAATAATGATTTTTCCACATGCTACCAGAACATAAAGTATCCTATTCCAAACATGATAATAAATAATCAAGCCTATAAGGGAAAAATCTTAGGGGTAAAAAACAAGGAATCATTGAGATAGTATCAATTTCCTAAAAATAAAGGAAATTGAGGTATTGGATACTAACCACATAGGGGTGAGCCTTTATATCTTGAGAGTGACACCAGTTTATCTTCTAACAATGATAATGCCAACAATGGCATAGAGTCATATTATAGCATTTATGATGAGTTGCATAATGCTAACCTATTTGAACATCATACCATCTATACCATTACTTATATATATTTTATTCCCTTATTTTCCTTCATCATCCCCAATTTATGAACTAGGACCAACAAGAGTCATACATACCATTGGATGATTTTCAAAATGATGAGACAATATCTAAATTCTTGGGCTTTAGAGATGGTTTACCACTTGGGGATCATTAACAATTTTTTTTATTACATTTCACCCCACTACTTATTTTGGATAGCAAGTAAACTTCATCAGTCATAAATAAAAATAAAAATAAAATCAAACATTGAGGTCCTAAATTGAAAACCTATTTGAGGCACTTTTGGATTAGGGAAAAAATAAATAAAAAGATAAGTCCCATGGTAAAACCTATTTTAGGTACCATTAGATAGGTAATTTCACCTTATTTCAAATGAAATGTAGGCCTCCTCTAGCCCTAGAACTTCATGTCAATCAAGAAATAATTTAGAGGATCAAAAAGTATTTAATCAATTAGCTTAGGATTTCCTACATGCCTTTACATAATGGCTTTTACCAAACCTTGGTGATTTATATTCTTCATACATGGTTTAATTTTACAAGCTAATCAAGCCATTAGATAAATAATAATACCTACTTGCCAATTTTGGCCCACATATGAAGCTTTTACATGATAGACAAAGTAGTGGATCAAATGACTCAAAAATAGGTCTAAGATTCCAAAATGAAGAAAACCAAGAAGGTTATCATATGTTTCAATCATACCAAGCATGTACCAGGTTTCACAAATCTTAAGAATTCATCAAAACCTTGAAGGAATGATCAAAGGATGAATTGTGCATGCTTAGGGACCAGACCATCACTAAAACAACATGAAAAAAATGAATGTACCAGCTAACTTATGCATTTTATAAATTCACCTCAAAGAGACATGCAATCTAGAATAATATAGTGACATATATTTATTCATTCCAAGAACATCCTCTAAAAAATATATGTCTGCATGAACTTTCTATCTCAATTTATGAGCGATCAAAGTTAAACCTGTAAAATAGGATATTTGTGCAAATGTCAAAATAAAGCTTTGGAAAAAAATCATATGAGTCCAAAAAGTGACAGTTACATAGACATCATTGATGGTTATGTGGATATATTTTATGTTTTCATGGACATCCAATTTAATATAAACATGAAAACCACTAGGATTTTAATTTTGATGAGCTCTTAAACTTATTTTATAGGCTCATGAACATCAAATTTAGGTCTTAGAAAAAACCATTGGAGAACTAAATTTGATGGTCATGAGTACATCATGTATGGTTACATAAAAATTAAATTATTATCACACAGAATTCAATTTTAAGATAGGGTAAATAGATATTAGGGTTCAAAATAAAGGCAAATATGAGGGCTCACATTAGCTTGGACCATAGATATAATGGTGCAAGATGAGTCAAAAGATCAAAGAGATCAAGAGGTTACCACATGACATAATCATGTGAATCAAATAAAAATAGAGCTATGAAAGGAATTTAAAAACATCACATGTCCCTATTAAAATAATGGTTGTATTCAAATTATGATGAATCATGGTCATAATATGCCACATGGATGGATACATTAGATCAAGGGTTTTATGGACTCAATCTAGCAAGAAATATATAAAACCAAGATCAGGCACATTTTAAGTGAGGCCAAGAGATAAAAGGTAAGCTAAGATGTTCTAAATTAATGTAAAGGAAATTTTGGACCTAGGTTGAATCAAATATAAAGGACTAAGCCAGAGCACATTCTAGGTGAAACCAAGTAGGAATTTACAAGACCTAGCTTTACCATTGGGGCTCGATAAGGAAATCATTGGTTCTTTTGGACCTATCATAGATAAAACAAGTTGTTGAACTATTCATGAGATATAAATGCATCCAAGTAGATATTTTGATTATCTTAAAACCAATAAAGTATATTGGTTTATAGTCTATAGTAAATCCATGCTCAAGATTTGTAGGAAAAACATGCCAAGGTATAAATATGGGTCAAATCATCGATAGAGATAGAATAGGAACATATATCCACCTATATTAAACTTGATCATATTTTATTTGGTTTAACATTATGAATATTTGGTCCTCATATAAAAATAAGTGGAAGATCAAGGCTAGGAAAGTAGTTGGAACATTCATTTCTATCAAGGTCATGATTTATTGCCAAAAATAGATATCTTGCCTTTTATTACATTTCTCAATCAATGAGATGGATTGAAGACTAGTTGAAGCAAATGTAGGATATCTTGTCTAGGATTTATTAGCTTTGATTGGGTCAAAGTATGGTGGGGCATTCATTAAAGATAGTGGTAGCTCATTTAATGTTTTTTAGATGGCATGCTCTAACTCTCTCTCTTTTTTATCTTATATATCCTAGTCGCATTCCCATTATGGGGGTTTTAAATGTTAGACATTTTTTATCTATATGGGAGATAGGTATACTCTTTGAGATATTATAAAATATGCTCATCTTGATTAGTCTTAACATTGTTAAGCATTTGTAAGAACTATCTCTTGATGAAATATAAGACTTTATTTGCCTATATCTTACCTTGGATATGTGTTGAGTGAATTTCTTACTATGGCATTATGTGAATGATAACCTTATTCATCCATGGTCCTTATTTCTTGCTCTTTTTCTAGGGTATATTTAAGCTAAATTTCATGTCTAGATTAGTGTTCTTTTTGACATTTATCTCACCTTTCAGTGAGTCTTATATCTCCTCTTTTTTTAAATTCATTGCTTCTTGAACCTCTTCAATGAAACACTTATGTAACTAGATTGGTTTTGAGGTTGTGCGAACTAGCATTGTCTTCTCTAGATCTAGTGTGGGTTCAAGCTTATGGGAGTCTCCCATTTTTATTTGATGTATCACTTGGTTATATTTACTAGGATCCTTTACCCTTTTTATAACCCTTTTAATTATGAAAAAATTAGTTTAGGTGACCATAAAATAGGAATATGACCTTCTCTAGAGGTTCAATACCACCATAGCTAACCCACAGCCTAGGGTTGTTCCCATTGTGTAGCTCAATTGGAGGGAGCCTGAAGAACTCTCTCAAAGGGTTCAAATTGAGACTACAATATTTTTTGGAACATCCAATGAGACAAGGTCCAAAAGAGTGGGAACATCTTATTGTTTCTTTCCTATAATCAGATTTTGGAAGCAAGCAGGTAGCATTAATGGTGACTCTAAATCAAATCATTTGGTTATGAGTAGACTAGGTATGTCTCGTTGAATATTTTAGTTAGTTATTGCATCTCATTTTATGTATGAGGTTAGTATGGAAAACTATGGTGAATACCCCTATCTTTCACCTCCTTATCACAAGTCCAAGTATGATCCTCATAATCCATATGAGCCTAATCACTCTTACCATGAGCCTATATGTTCTTCATATGCACCTACCTATCCCTCTAGCTAACCTTGCCAAAACTATGTTTTTGATACCACATCCTTATTTACATTGAAGCTAAATATGTTAAAATATGAAGAGGTGATGAGAAAATAGGATAGATAACTTGATGTGATCCCTTTTCATCTCATAGAAAATATGAGGTAGTCAATTAAAATGTTGATAGGTAAATGGATGATAGTTGGACAAGAGTTCCAATACGGTGCTATCAATGATGAGTTGTGTGAAATGGGAACTCTCATCTAATGGTGGATATATGAATTATAGAGGTAGGAGAATAAAAAAAACCGTATACAAATAGCCTCAACCATTATTTCCTATCCTTAGTACACCTCCCTTGATTCAAAGTCTTCCTCAAACTATACCTATCCCTCTTCAAGAGCTTGAGAACATGTCATGTTGGAGGTTACCTCATGTCATGGATTTTGATTATGTTATGCCATCACTTATGAAATAAACTTCTCCTATGCCCACAAAAAACCAAGATGAAGAGAACATATTTTAAGAAGACATACATGATTAGTTTATAGCTCCATGTAAGCATGAACAATGGGTATCAGCCCTTAACAAGTAGGTTGAGGAGGATTCATGGTAGTATTTATACCATATCTTCATGGGATATTTTGAGGTGTTCACCAAAAGTGAACCTCTTGAGACCAAGGTGGGAATTATTTCTCTTAAATATGACTCAATACCTTAAACTAATTTTAAACCACTCTCAAAAGATTGGAAGCTATACATTAAATCTTTACAAGGGTTTGAGGGACTTGGCAAAGATATGTTGCTCATTAGAAATCAAGTTCATGGGAATTTTTATCTAGAGTCACTCATTAAAGGGCATGATGCAAATGGGGGTGGCCATTTTAAACTCCTTAAAGAGCTTGATGAGTTTTAAGCTGATAGTAAGGAGAATAGGGTAACTCAAGGTGCCAAAAAGTCTTAAGGATAATGCTTAGATAACGTGTCACTTGCAGAGGTTGTAGCTGATAATTAGTATGAAAAGAATCTTAAAGAATAAGACTAGTTTATCTTTATTAGTGACCAATTTATTATTGATGAATCATTCCATGAGATGCTAAGGGAATTGGTAGGCAAAAGGAATGCTTCAGCAAGGGTCATGTTCAATAAATATCCTACTTCATAACCTATACCATCTCTTGGACTATGTGAGCTTATGAATTTTCATTTTGATCTAGGTGGATCATGCCTTATTTTAGTTAGTTAGTTTCCTTGTACATATTTAGTCATTTAAATTATTTCAAGTGTTGTTATAGCACATTTTTTTTGTTGTCCCTATTTTGTTCTAGGTTAGTTTTCCCTTCAATAAGTGCCTTGGGCACTCTATTCTATTTTGTTCATTTTGGTCTTTGTATTGTTTCAAAAAGAGGATATCCATAAGATTGGTAGCCATTATTGGATCTAGATCAATATGTTATACCCATGTAAAGAATCCATGCCTAATGGACTAGACAAGGCAATATGATTTGGGTTCCCTTGCATAGATAAGTATGTAACCCTTGTGAGTTGTCAAAGATGTTGGTCAATTTTGGCCCACATATGAAGCTTTTACATGATTGATGAAGTATTGGATCAAAGGGCTCAGAAATAGGTCTAAGATTTCAAAATGAATAAGACCAAGTAGGTTCTCATATGTTTCAAGCATACAAGGCATGAACCAAGTTGCAAAAATCTTTAGAATCCATCAGAACCTTGAAGGAAGGATAAATTATGTAATTTTAGGGACCAGACCATCACCAAAATATCATTCAAAAATGAATGGACCAGATAACTTGTGAATTTTAGAAATTCACCTCAGAGAGATGTGTGAGTGAATATAATATAGTGCCATATATTTCTTCATGCCAATAATATCCTCTAAAAATTTCATGTTTGCACGAGCTTTCTAGATAAAGTTATGAGCATTTAAAGTTGAACCTATACAATGGGGAATTTGTGCATATATTAAAATAAAGCTCTAGAAAAAAACCATTTGAGTCCAAAAAGTGATAGTCATGTAGACATCATTAATGGTCATGGAGATGTATTTGACATTCGTGTGGATGTCAAATTTTAGCTTAGAAATAAAAATGATGATTTTTGAATTTTGATGAGCTCACAAATGTATTTGATGGGCTCGTAAACATCAAATTTAGGATTAAAAAAACAATTGGGGAACTAAATTTTATAGTCAAGTAGATGTCATGGTTAGTCATGTGGATGTCAAATGATGGGTGCATAGATATCAATTTTAAGATAGGGAAAATAACCATTAGGGTTCAAAATAAAGGAAAATATGAGGGCTTGTGTTAGTTTACGCCATAGATCTAATGGTGTAAGACGAATCAAAGGGTCAAGGAGCTTGAGAGGTTGCCACATGGCAAAAACACATGAACCAAATGATAACAGAGATACAAAAGGAATGTGAGATTGACATGTGTCCAAAAAATGATAATGGTTATATTCAAATTATTATGAATCATGGTCAAAAGATGCCACATAGACAAAAATGTTATACCAGGGGTTTCATGGACGCAGGCTAGCAGTAAATATATAGAACCAAGATCAGGCACATTCTAGGTGAGGCCAAGAGATAAAAGGCAAGACAAGACATTTTAAATGAAGGTTGAGGAAGCTATTTTGGACCTAGGTTGAAGCAAATATATGGGACTAAGCCCAAGCACATTCTAGGTGGAACCAAGTGGGCATTTACAAGATTAAGATTCTCAATTGGGGCTCGATAGGGATAGAGTAGGTCCTTTTGGACCTAACATAGATAAAATAAGTTTTTGAACTATTCATGAAATATAAATACATCCAGGTATATATTTTGACTATATAAAAACCAATATAAAGGAGATTGGTTTTCATTCTATAGCAAATCCATGCTCAAGATTTGAAGGAAAATCATGCCAAGGTATAAATGTGGGTCAAATCATCCATAGAGATATAATAAGAACATACAACCACTTATAGTAGACTTGATCATATTTTTTTTAGTTTAAGATTATGAATATTTGGTTCTCATATTAAAACAAGTGGAATATCAATGGTAGGAAATCAGTTATAACATTCATTTCCTACAAAGTCATGATTCATTGCCAAAAATAGAGATCTTGTCTTCTAGTAAATTTCTCAATAAATGAGATAGCTCAAGGACTAGTTGGAGCAAAGGTAAGCTATCTTATCTAGGATGTATTAGCTTTGATTGGGTCAAAGTATGGTGGGTTATTCATTAAATATAGTGGAAACTCATTAATGTTTTTTTTAGATGGTGTGATCCAACTCTCTCTCTCTCTCTCTCTCTCTCTCTCTCTCTCTCTCTCTCTCTCTCTCTCTCTCTCTCTCTCTCTCTCTCTCTCTCTCTCTCCATCTCTCTCTTGCTTCTCCTATATATCCTAATATCATTCCCATTATGGGGGTTCTTAGATTTTAAACCTTTTTGTATCTTTCTAGGAGATAGGGATACTCTCTTAAATATTTAAAAATATGCTCATCTTGATTAGGCTCGAGCCTTCCAAGAATTTATAAGAACTAATTCTTGATGCAAATATTGAAACACAACTAGATGCTGAAATGGGGGTGGTGAATTAATATATTAACTAAAACTAGTCTTTCAATCATTTTAAAGAAAATTCAAAAGCATATGCAGATTAAAAGATAGTTATAGAGATGAAATACACACATAAATACTCATGACACTAGATGTATACATGGAAAACCCAAAGGGAAAAACCATAGTGAGAATAGCTGCTATAATCTACTATTCTAATCCAGCCTCACAATTCAAAGTCTCACTGGCAAAACCTCACTAGTTACATTTAATGATATCAATCCTAAGGAAACACCCATCCCATAGTTTAACATCACCAATTCTAAAGAATTACCCACTCCCTAATTTGAGTACCCACTCAGCTTATCTGATGGCACTGACCTATTAGACTTTTTTATGGAGATATAACTCCAATTTACAAATTAGATTCATACATGAATCCATATTTATATTCTTTTTTACATGTATAATCTACAACTAATCATACTCTTCACATTATCTTTGTATATATCTTCCTCTTGTCTCCTCTAGTCCTGTGTCTAGATATTTTTTTATTTTACTCACTTCATTGCCTTCACCAACCTCACTACTCTACATTTAATTTGGATCAATAACAAATATAATTATTTACTAGAATTTTATTTGTCTTAGATAACACACACATGCGTGTGCACGCACGCGCACACACACACACACATGTGATATAGGGTTTCTTATTCTCTTTGTGTTCACACTTGGACTATAACACATCATGCTAATTTTGGACTTTAGTTCATTATGACTTGAACTATAAGTTCCCATGTCTCAATTTTGTTGACCCATCAGTTATCATTTCTCCAAAGGATTGACTTATTAATGACTTATAAAATGGCCAAAGCTAACCATGACACCTTGAAATAGATTCCATGCATCACACCATAATTTTATGTCTCTTTTATTATCTATAGCATTTTTTAGACTCGTGTTTTGATGCATAGGATCTTTAATGCAAATTTTATTGGTTACATTGATCAATCTCATTGTCTATGTCAAGACTCATGGATCATACACAAATTTATCCATGTAATTAAAACTAACCATTTATCTAGACATGACTTTAAGTGTCATTCATTTATCTTGCCTTTGGCACCATGATCCAATGGTATCTATTTAATTAACTCAACTTTAAAATGCATCCATTCAATCATTCTCTGATAGGCTCATGCTATCTATTATATCTTTGTATGCTTTCAAACTTTAGATTTGTCATGATGTTTAAATATCAAGTTCTTTATTCCATCTGAGACCACTCACTCTATTGGATCTTTCTCATCCAAGATTTTTCATGCCATTTAATCATTTAATATGTATGTCTTTTACCTTGATTTGGTTGTTAAACTTTGATAATTTAACCTCATCTTGTAGCTTCTTATATATTTGGATCACTTCTACTCTAATGATCTACCCAAACCTTCTCAATGTTTAACTTCCCATTGTGTCAATAAATGTCCATCACTTTATATTATTTGAGTCTATTCACTATATTGGATCTCGTTTACATGATTACCCATGCACCGTTAGATCTTTTGACAATTTCAATATTTATGTCTATCCAATCCTCAAGGATATGACACTTGTTGTAAGCATGTTCCTTATATACATAGTTGTTAGCTCATACTATTGAGACACTTGACATCCTTGCATTTCTTTTTGACCTTTTGATTTTAATCCTCAACAAAGATTAATTGTCTAGGCTCTATGATTGTGGCACTTGTCACTTGAACATTAACTTGAATGGACCTTTGACACTTTGACTTTTCCATGCTATATTAGATCTCCAATGTATGATTAATCATGAGCCATTTATATTCCAACTAGCTTAAACTTTACCTTGTGCATATTTGACTAGGTATGGAAACCACTTCAATATGATTGGAAGGCTATCTTTGCACCTGCATAACTTTTGCTTCACTCAACTGCCTGGTCTAAAATTTGGACCATATAAACTAGGCATGCAAGTGATTAAGCCCATATTATTAATTATTTATAATTCCTTCATGCATTCAATATATATTTTCATTAATATTATCACTTATATTATTCTACCATAGAGATATTTATATAGCAAACTTCCTTGGAAGGCCAACTTTGTCCTTGCATAACTCTTGTCGCACTTAGTCACATGACATATAAATTAGTGTATATGATCCTCTTATATAGGGTATTTCATCCATGTATCCATTTTCTCTTGAAGTCTTCATATGTGTAATATATGACATTATAAAGTGCCTACTAATCTTTATCTTGTAACCTACAAATTTGACTATGTTGGAAAACACTTAAAATTCCTTGGAACCCTACTTTGCTCAAGCATATATTTTGTTGTGATATATCACATGAACTGATATTTAACACATATAAACTAGGCACAAAAATTAATAAGCCCATGTGATCATTTTCCCCTAACACCTCCATGTGTGTAAACATTAACCTCATTAATATGCTTACTTGGCTCTGTTTATCCCTTTTTGCAAATTTAGCTAAGTATAGAAACTTGATGGATTTTATCTTAGTATCCAAATTTGCATCCCCATAACATCAAATACACTTCATCTCATTTGAAACATAGTAATTAAGGAATATTGTTATCACAACTATGTGACCATCTCCCCCATACTCGTTCACATGTGGCAATGGTGACCTCAACAAAATGCCTTCTCATCATTTTTGTCATAGAAATGAAATGTTTAAATGAAAAATATTAATAATATGATGAATTACATTCATGAAAATAATCACTCCAATCATCTTTAACCTCTGATAAGATGCCTTTCAAATACTCAAATCACCATACTCATCTTTAAGCATCAATGACATCTATAATCTCTATTTTGACATCAATGACATGCTCATAATGTCCCTTTTGACATAAATGACAATCATATTTCCAATAATATATCAATTTCTCATTGATGGCAAACTAAATTATCTAATATTTTATTATTCAAATCCTTCTCTATCATTCTTTGTATTGACTTCTGATAAGTATAAACTGAAGTTGTCCATACCAAACTTGTTCCCCCTTAGGTAATGACAGATTTGCCTAGTACTCAACTTAGACATTTGATCTTATTCTTTGACATTTTCACTTCTATAGAAATCATTTTTCTCTTTCTCCTATAGAGAGAATTTGTACCTTCTTCTCCCCCTTTGACATTAATGGCTAAGGGACTCTACATGACTGTTTGTCCAAATATTTTTCCCCCTTTATTAGATAAAGGAGTTTGTCCAAGAATCTACAACTTTCAACTCATTAGTAATTTTCAAAAGTATACATGCCTAAGTTGACTTTTCTCTTCTTCCAAGGATTAATAAATCTTACATGAGACTCCCCATGGACTCATGCACCATCACTAGTGATTTAGTGATGTGGTGTAGCAACCACTACTCCCAAATTCTATCTTAGATATTTAAATTATTCTTTGGAAAGAGGTTTGTTGAATATGTCTACAATCTAGTCCTTAGTTGGCACATATTCCATTGTGACCTCTTGATCTACAAATCTCTCACTTAAAAAGTGATACTTAATTGATATGTACATGGTTCTAGAATGCATTACTAGATTATTTGATATATTTATTGTAATTGAATTATCACAAAGAATAGAAATAGGTGACTTGTACTCAACCTTGATGTCCTTGAGTGTTTTCTTCATCCATACGACTTGAGTACAATATTCCACTATTGATACATACTATATTTTTACTATATAATGAGTAAATGAATCTTGATTTTTGATCAACCATGAAATAAGTCTATTTATAAGGAAAAACACACCACCATTAGTGCTTCTTCTATCATCCACACTTCCTACCCAATCATCATATGTATATGTTGTCTAAATAAAATCTTCACTTATAAGGTACTATAAGACAATCAATTATGCTCTTGATGTATCTAACTATTCTTTTCACTTCATTGACATGTTACTCTTTAGGAGTAGCCTAAAATATAGAAACCATGCACACTACTTACATGATATATGGTCTTGGTATAGTCAGGTATAACAAGCTACTTATCACTGATCTATACATAGTCTAATTTTCATCAATTGAATCATCCTCTTTTCTCAACTTGCATCTAGTTATCATGGGAGTACTAACTATTTTTCTATCTTCCATTCTAAATTCATTTAGTATATTCTTTACATACTTATTTTTGGATATGAATATCCCTTCATCAATCTTTGTTATTTGTAGACCAAGGAAGAAAGAAAGTAATCCTATAATAGACATCTCAAATTCAATTTACATTTTTGAATCAAATTCTTTACACATTTTGTTATTGATACCATAAAATATGATGTTATATACATAAACAAAAATAATAAACATATTATCACCTTCTCATTTTAAGAATAGATTATTATTTCCACATCCTTTGTTGAAACCTTATTGTTGTAGGTATTGGTCCAATCTTGAATACCATGCTCTAGGTTCTTTTTTAAAACCATACAATGCTTTCTTCAGTATGCACACATGACCTTCTTCGTCTTAAAAATAAAAACCTTCTAGTTGTTCAAAATAGACTTCCTCTTCTAGGTTCTCATTCAAGAAAGTAGACTTTACATGCATTTGATAGACTTTGAACTTCTTTTAAATAGACAATGCAAGAAACATTCTTATAGATTCTAATCTATAAAATGGAGCAAATGTTTTCTCAAATTATATGCCTTATAATTGAGCATACCCATTACACACCAATCTCAATTTATTTCTTGTAAAAACTCCATCCTCATTGAGCTTATTTTTATAGACCCAATTTGTTCCTATCACATACTTGTTTGATGGCCTTGGAACTAATTTCCATTTTTATTTATTTTTTATTTGAATTAGTTCTTATTACATGGATTTTATCCAATTCTCATCCTTTTTGGATTCAACATAGCTCTTAGGCTCAATTTCATATATTAGAGCAAAAATTACTTGCTCCTTATTCATTACAACTCTTATCCTTGTCTGAACTCCTTCATTCTTATTGCCAATATCTGATCTTTAGGATGATTGTTTTGAAAAAATATTACAGGTGATTTTTCATTATTTTTCTTAGCATCTTCACTGTCTACTTCTTCTTCAATATCTACATCTTCATTACAATTTTCCTTGTTAGGTTCATCATGTTTGATGCCTTCTTTAACCTTGACATTTATGTACTCAACCATATTATGTATCCTCTTATTATAACATACATAGGCTTTGCTTTGATTGTAATAACCATGAAATATTCCTTCATCACATCTTTATTTAAAGCTTCCCAGTTTATCCTCCATTAGTATGATGTAGAATTTGCTTCCAAACACTGTGAAGTACTTGTTATCACTCTAAAGAGCACCCTATTTGAATATGTGTAATGCACACCTTCTCTCTAGCTGATACAATTGGAACTTCTAAAAATTTGGATGACTTTATATTGAGAATAACCTCTAGAGAGGGCTATTTAACTTAAGATTTATCTTTAAAAACTAAACTATTTTGATTTTTTGGGATGAAAAGGGAGAAGGAAACTAAAATGGAAAATCCTATCTAATTGGGTGATGCACTTAAATGATTTGTATTATTTAAAATATTTTTAAAACTTATTAATATATACATATGAATTTTAAATAAAACTTTCCATTCAATCCTAAACATCAATGTTTCAAAAGAAGGCCTAAAAAAAGTTTGCAAAGCAAATTCAAATCTTAGCTCTTCAAATGACCTGTAGAGGATGAGATTTTCACAGTAGATGTGGAAATGACCTAAAAAAAGGGAAATTATATGCCACTTTCATGATAGTACATATTTAGATTACACTCTATTTTGATCCATAAAACATATTCAAAAAATCTTCTTTTTTTATAAATGGTGTCAATTACAATTTCTTCTCTACTTCCAAAATTATTAAAAAATAGCTTCAAGAAGCAAATATATAAGTGTAAAACCTTAAATAAATCCAAATTGGTGTGGAAAAGAGAAGGATTAATCTTATTTAAGTTAAAATAATACAAATCCTTTTACAATATTAAATAAAGGCATTAAAATCTTCCAATTCTTCAAAAATTGCATGTTCTTCATTTTTGGCGTAAAATTGAGAAGTGGTGGGATTAAGTTGAATTTTCAACATTACTTACATGAAAATCATGCCATAAATTGGAAGATAAATCCATAGTAAAAGTGGGTTTTATTTCTTTAATTTTCTTATCTTGCATGAAAAGAATGGGAGATGCATGAAACTAGTCAGACTATTCAACCGAAGAGATTTGATGCTTAAGGACTAGTTAGCTCAACTTTCATGAATTAGAACTTATGGATTGAATTTATAATGATATATCCATTTAACAAACATATATGGCACATGGTAACTCTAAAATTAATTCATTTGATATATTTTCAATGCCATCCTTTACTTGTTTGATTGACTAATTAAGCCTATTAAATCAATTAGGCCTAATAGCCTATGTTCTTACATTTAGACTCCATTAAAACATTTAGTCAACAAGGTTGAGTAGGCTTATTTTTATTCATTTTTATATAGACTCACCATTTTGATTTTACTATTTAGGACACTTCTAAGATGATTTATGACCAAACTAAAATTTGAGGATGAATAACAAATCTTAAGCTTTGATCTTCATTGATTAGATTTCATTAAAGTGTCTTGTACTTCATTTTACATGCTTTTTTCCACAAAAAAAAATTATTTATTCCCTCATTCATAAAATCAACATTTATGGAATCTTCTTTGTGTATACTAGAAATTTGAAAAGGTTTTATGTTGATCCAAGATTATTTGATGGTAATAAAATAAACTTTTTTCAAAACTACTTTTTTAGGATTTAGGAGGGCTTTGAAGTTGAATCTTCAAAATGATGGTTCATCAAGTACAGACCTCCAAATCCTAAAATATTTCTATTGATGTGTATAACACTGACCCCCTAATATCCTTGAAAATATTAGGTTCCCATGCAAAATATATGACAATTTATCATGTGGAGAAATCTACCTATGGGGTTTTGACTACATTTTTAACTATCGACACTCTTAATGATTGTTCTCAATTTTTCATTATTTTTAATTAAATAGGAACCTTTAAAACATACTAAGATCATTTAGCCAAACTCTACATGTGGTGAAGGATATGAGCATCTAAACACGAGGCTTGAAAGGGTGTTTAGAACTAGACTTAGAAGCTTTGATAGCACTCCAGAATGATTCCTAATGCAATGGTGATCTATAATGAATATACTAAGAAATATTACAAAATATTTAGTATCTCTACTCATCCAATGGCCATAAAAAATTATTAGAAGGTTCTCAAACTCTTGATGACGTTGTGTATAAAATTTAGGGTCTTGAAATAACTTGTAACTCTTGGAAACCTCAATTTTATTGTAAAATTAACCCATTTAAAATCCATTTTTGACATTTTTTACCAAAATTAGTGCTTTTAGGCCACAATTGATTGGTTTGACATGTTGTAAATGGATATTGGTAAGATTTAGGAAAGTTTCAAATGATAGGGGTAGTAATTTGACCTTTATAAGTCAAATTACTAACAATTTTGGTGACTTTTAGGGGTTAACCAGTGTAATGGTCAAAGAATTCAAAAACTTTGGCTATGAAAAAATTGGATATACACTAAATATTGGAAGGTATTTTTTGGGAAAAGACACAAATAAGACAACAAACAAAAACAATAATAAACACGTGCATGTGTGCACTTAGAAGAATGGACAACAACAACCAAAAAGAGAAAAAGCAATAATTAAAAGCATGTGAAAATATACACTTAGATTAAAAATTAACTTGTTGTCCCTCCTAGACCAAATGGAAAGATATCTTATGCACCATGGAACTTTGAAACATGATTGCTTCCTTTTTATATCCCTCTTTTGAAAATGGGATCACTTATATGTTCATGTGTTCTAGATGATACAATTAGGCTCCAAATTCCATTATTATGTGCATGGATTAAAGATATGGATCCAAGATCCATTAAAATTCCTCTTATATTCATATTTTTTGCATCAAAATTAATATCTCTACCTCATTCATAGGTTGATCATGATTTGACACATTCTCATACAATGACTGTATTAGTAATTCAACTAGTATACCTAGATTGATGTCTTCATTTGACTCCATTTGAAGTGGTACTTTTTCAAAGTCTTTAGATCCTTGATAAACATCTAAACATGGTTGTAATATGACTTTAATTTCTTATTGATGAATAGCTACAATAATACTCTTTACAAGACATTCATCAATCTCCACTTGAGGTGGAGATGGACCATCAAATTTTGCACAAAAACTCTCCAAGTCATCCCAAAAGTCTTATTCATCATGATCAATAGAAAATACATGAAATTAATGAGAATTATTACCATTTTAAACATATTGATCATATATTTATACCTTTTGGATGAATTCAAATGAAATTTCTTGATTTGTTGTACTTGTCTCATTTTTATCAGGAATGTTCTCCATCTTAGAAATGGCTCTATGTGATCCATCTTCATGGCAACCTTTTGAAGAAATTTTTGTTTTTAATTCATCTATCTCAACTAATTCAAATTCTTGAGAATCCTCTTTAAAGTCATCTTCTTCTTCATCATGGAAAACTGAATCATTTTTGTCCTTGATAAGTGGTGTCCCAACTATGATTTCTTCTTCTTTATCATTATAATTATCATCATTCTCTATCTCTTAAACTACATCTTCTTCACTTGCTTCAAAAATAAGAGGTTCTTGCTCCAAAAGTTGAATGGTAGACCCCAATAAGTTTTTAATAAGATTTGAAAGATCTACAGAAGTAACCATAAAAACTTGATTTTGCTCATGAGGCTACTCTTCTTGGATCACCTTCACCTCATCTCTTTGCACTTTTTATTTAATGGCTTTCCATGAAGTAAAGGATTTAGTCTTGTAAGGAGGAAGGGATAAATTCTGAATGATATCTTACTTGAATTCAACATCCTAAATGATGTTTGATTTTCCCTCTTTCTTGCTTGACTCCATGATTTAGTTCCAAGATGGGAAAGATAAAGGCTCTTTGTTGACCTTTTGATTCTGATTCTCTTCTTCTTTCCTTATCTTCAACTTCAACTCTCTGATCTACTTATCAATATTCTCTTAGAATATATTCTTTTTAAATTGGTTAGTGGTCTCAATAGTAGGTTGTCTGATAATAACCTCTTTCTTTCTTTGACATTTTTCTTAGATATAACTCTAAGAAGGGAAGGTTTGAGAAATATATGAAGAACTTGGAAAAATCAAAGGGGCTCTTAGAATGGTATCATGAGGAGGAATGGATGGCATAAAATAAGGCTATGGTTTAACCTATTATTTTTTAATGCCTTTTAGTTTATCCTCAATACTTTGAATATACCCACCTACATCCATCATCTCATCAGTGAGATGGTTCCAATTAACTCTTTCAATAGGTGTATATTGCTCTTTTATTTATTGCAAAGAATATCTCACATAATGGATCTAGTGAGGAGGGGTATCTTGGCCATAATAAATCTGTGAGTACAAATCTAGTGCATGCTTTTCAAGGCTCACTAAAGTTTGTTTAATTATTGGTATGGATTGGGTAGTAGCAAAATGGCCATGATTAAGCTGGCTAGATGGGTAGGATGGCTTAAGATAATGTTGGTAAAGGTTAGTATTATGATATAATGGTTGTTCATATGGAGGATAGAGGTAGTACTCTCTCATATATGACTAATATAGATCTTCATACTCTTGGTGAGGATCATGGTGTGGTTGGTCATATTGATCATAATGAGGATTATATGGATCCATACTAAACTAAGCCATTAGAGACCATTAGTAAGTGAAATACTAAAATAAGTCAATATTCAATGATACATAATTTTCAAAACTAGAATTTAGTTCTTGAAATTTGTATTGATATTCTGAATGCCTCGAAAAGGCTAATATGTAGAATGATATCCCACTAGACATGCCATAAACTATTATCACTCTAGAGAGTACCCTATTTGAAGATGTGAAATGCACACCTTATCTTTAAGTGATATAATTAGAATTTATTAGAGTGTGGGTGACTATATACTAAGAATAAACTCCCAATATGGTTTATTCTGTTAAGATTTATCTTTAAAAACTAAACTATTTTTATTTTTTGGGATGCAAAGGGAGAAGGAAACTAATATGGAAAATCCTATCTAATTGGCTGATGTAGCTAAATGATTGGTATTCTCTAAAATATTTTTAAAATTTAGTAATATACACATATTAATATAAAATAAATCTCTATATTCAATCCTAAACATCAGTGTTTCAAAAGAAGGTCTGAAAAAAGTTTGCAAATCAAATTCAAATCCTAGTGCTTTAAATGACCTGTAGAGGATAAGATTTTCATAGTAGGTGTGGAAAGGACCTAAAAAAAGGGAAAGTAGATTCCAATTTTATGATAGTAAATATTCAAATTACACACTATTCTTATCCAAAAAACATATGTAAAAATCTTCTTTTTTGATAAATGGTGTCAATTACAATTTCTTCTTTGCTTCTAGAATTATTGAAAAATGGCTTCAAAAAGCCAATATATAAGTCTAAAACCTTAACTAAAGCCAAATTGGTGTGGAAAAGAAAAGGATTATTCTTATTTGAGTTAAAATAAGACTAAATTCTTTTTAAAATATTAAATAAAGGCTTTAAAATCCTCCAAGTCTTCAAAAATTGCATTTTCTTCATTTTTGGCATAGAATTGAGAAGTGGTGGGCATAAGTTGACTTGTTAACCTTACTTTCATGGAAATCACACCATAAATTATAATATAAATCCTTATTAAAAGTGGGTTTGTGTTCTTGAATTTATTTATCTTACATGAAAAGCATGGGAGATGCATAAAACTAGTCAAACTAGTCAACCAAAGAGATTTGACCCTTAAGGAGTAGTTAACTCAACTTGAGCTCAACTTGCATGAATTGGAACTTGTGAATTAATTTTAGAATGATATATTCATTTTAAAAACATATATGGCACATGGTAACTCTAAAATTAATTAATTTGATATATTTTCAATGCCATTCTTTACTTGCTTGATTTATCAATTAAGCCTATTAGGCCAATTAGGCTTAATAGCCAATCTTCTTGCATTTGGACTCCATTAAACCATTCAGTCAACAAGGTTGACTAGGTCTATTTTGCTCCATTTTCCTATAGATTGTCCATTTTTATTGAGCTTGTTGGGACACTTCTAAGATGATTTGTGACCAAATTAAAATTTGAGGATGAATAACAAGTATTAGGCTTTGATCTCCATTAAATAGATTTCATTGAAGTATCATGTACTTCATTTTACATGCATTTTCCATAGAAAACATGTTTTATTTCCTCATCAATATGATTCCATGCATAAAATTGACATTTATGGAATCCTCTTTGAGTTTACTTAATATTTGAAAAGGTTTTAAGTTGATCCAAGATTATTTGATGGCAATAAAATCAAATTTTTACAAAATTGGTTTTTTTAGGGTTTAGGAGGGCTTTGAAGCTGAATATTCAAAAGTATGTTTCATAAATTACAGACCTCTAAATCTCAAAATATTTTCATTTATGTATAGAAAACTAACCCCCCTAACATCCCTAAAAATATTAGGTTCCCATAAAAAAAATATGAAAATTTATCACATGGAAAAATCTGCTTGTGGGGTTTTGACTACATTTTGAGATGCCTATCCTCTTCATGATTGTTCATAAATAATAGGCCCTAAAATAGTCTCAATTTTTCATTAATTTTAATTAAATAGGGGTCTTCAAAAAATAATAATAAAATTCAACCAAACTCCACATGTGGTGAAATATATGAGCATCTGAATAAGAGGCTTGGAAGGGTGTTTAAAATTGGACTTAAGAGCTTATGTAGCACTCCATAATGATTCTTGCTCTAATGGTGATCTCCAATCAACATTATAAATAATTTTAAAAAATATATAGTATCTCCTATCATCCAATGGCCATGAATTATTCTAGAATGTCCTCCAACTCTTGATGACCCTATGTACAAAATTTGGGGTCTTCAAACCACATGTAGCTCCTAGAAACCTCAATTTTATTGAAAAAATTACCCTCATACATGGATTGTATACATATTTTAACTTTAAAATGCTCTTTTTAAAATGAAAATGATCCATTTACAATCCATTTTTTACATTTTTTTACCAAAATTAGTGCTTTTAGGCCACAATTGATTAGTTTGACTTGTTGCAAAGGGATATTAGTGAGTTATAGGAACATTTTAAATGATAGGAGTAGTAATTTGATCTTGATAGGTCAAATTAATAATATTACTTAATATATGTAGGCTTTCCATACCATATCTCATAGGGAGTTTTGTCACTATTTACCCTCAGTTGAACTTTGTTCAAGATGTATACTATTGTTTGGACTACTTCTCTCTAATATCCATAAGGTAACTTGGCCTCTTTTAACATTGTTCTAGACATTTCCTTGACTATTCTATTCTTTCTCTCAATAACTCCATTTTCCTATGGATTCATTGTTATAGAGTAGTGCCTTTTGATCCCATGCTTCTCATAATACTTTATGAATTCATTTGAGGTGAATTCTTCCCCTTTATTAGATCTTAAGAATTTGATTTTTCTTCTAATCTAATTTTAAACTATGGATCTAAAAATATTAAATCTCCCAAAGGCTTTTCCTTCAAAAAGGCTACCCATGTCATTCTTGAGTAGTCATCTCTAAATAACATGAAGTATTGATCTCCTTTAGATCCTCTTATCTTGGTAGGACCACAAATATCAATATGAACTAATTTTAGAGGCTTTATAGTTACATACTCCTTTATTTGAAACTTGATCCTTATCTTCTTACCTAGTTTAAATTCCTTATAAGTAGTATTTTTAGGTTTTGTTAACTTGGTCATGTGTCTTACACATATATTTTAGATCACTTTGACTATATTATCAAATTTGATATGACTCATTCTCTTATGCCACAACCAATTCTCATCACTATTTCCCATCAAGCAACTATTACCATTCACTTCAACAAGATTATAGATATTTTTCTCAATTGTTTTCCCTTATACAACTATTTTTCTTGATCTCTTTAGCTTGTATCCTTCTACATCAAATGTGAACTTATATCCATTACCGCATATTTAGTTGACATTTAGCAGATTATGATTCAATCCTTCAGCATAAAGGAAATCATGTGTGGGTAGTTTACCATCTATGTTCAAGGTTCCTTTAACTTTGATCTTTACTATTATTTTATCACCTAATATGATAGATCCTTCTTTACATTTACTAAATTTGGTGAACTATTTCTTGTCACCAATAATATGATTTGAGTAGCCACTATCTATCACCCACAAATTCTACTCTTTGGTATGGAGTCCAGTCTGAGCAATCATGGATTGAATTTTCACTCTCCACACATCCTTGGGTTTCTTATTTATATTTTTTTAGAAACTTTTGAACCTTTGTTTACATTGGGAGCCATGTATTTGTTTACATTGTGTACTTTTGATTTTACAAAGCTAGTTCTACAATGTTTAGCTATGTGACCAAAGTTATTACAATTGTAGCCCATTATATTTGTATATACCAAGGGTGAAAATGAATTTTTGATTACAAAATTTATTCTCCTTGTAGTTATAACTCTACAATTACTATCCTTATGACAAAAATAATTACATCTATAACAATAACCATAAAAATATAAGTAAATCCTAGTCATAGCATTTCTTGGAACAACATGAAGAATTCTTCTAAGTTTTGGATTCTTCAAGTTTCTCGCCTTGGTGTATTCATCAGCATCAACTACATTTATCTTCTTCTTTTCTTCAATATTCTTTTTAGGTTAAACCTTCTTCATATTAGCTATATTTTAATCTTTCTTTGTGTCTTTTTTTTCTTTTTCCTTTTTTCTTCTTGATTCTCCTTCTGCTTTAAAGTTTTCATATAGGTTATTATATGTACTAGTTGAGGATATTTTTCCCTTCTCATAACCAAGAACTAATCTCTCTATTGAGGGCTTTTGAGAGTTGATCAGTTCATGAAGAATGTCTAATATTTCTATCAAGTTTAGACTTTTATTTAGTTGGCCTTTATCTTTTTCAAGTACTTCTCTTAGAGCCAATATTTCTACCTCAAACTCCACACATTCATTAAATTTAGATTGTAGTTCTATTTTGACTACATATTCTATTCTTTTATCCTCTTCAACTTGTGTCTTTAGTATAATTACCATTTGAATAGATTTCTCAAGAATTTTAGACATTTTCTCAATTTCCTTTTGCCCAAGGTTCTTCTACCTTGAGTTCTCTTTTCTCAACTTATCAATATCATCTAGAACTTAGATGAGTTCACACTCAAGGTCCAATTATCCTTCTTCTTCATTTGAGTCTTAAACTTCATATTGATATATATTTATAGATGTTGATCCTACTTTTATGAGCATGGATTCATTTCCCTTAGCCATAAAAGCACAATCATGATCATCATTTGAACTATCACTTTCTTCCATTGAGTCACTATATGCTTTTGTGTATAGACCTTTCTTGTTCTAGAAGAAGTTCTTCTTGGGATAGTAAGGTTTTACCTTTTTTCTACTCTCTAATTTATCCAAGCTATCCCTTTTATTATGAGGGAATATAGTAGTAAAATGTCTTAATTTACCATAGTTAAAGCATTTGAAGGGTAACTTACCTCTATAATTTATATATCCTCTCTTTAGTCTTCTAAAAAAGTTAGCTTCATCTTCATCAGTCTCCTTAGATTCAAATTTTGATGTTACTTCTTTTTCTTGCTTGGATGGTTTAAATGTAGCTTCTCTCTTGAAGCTGTGTGTTTCTCCCATTCTAAACTTGTAGTCTATGAAGGTTTCATGTAAATCATCAACAATGAGTTTATCTAGATCTCTTTCTTCCTATATTGTAGAGATTTTAGAATCATATCTTGATGGGAAATATCTTAAAACCTTTTCAACAATGATTGAATATTTCATTTATTTTCCAAGGCCTCTGATTGTATTAACTATTTCATGTACCCTAAGGAGGTGGTCTATAATATTTTCCTCTTAACTCATATTAAGAATCTCAAACATGCCTTTATGCTTTTATATCTTGGCATACATTACCTTGTTATATCCTTCATGGATTCTCTTTATTTTATTCTATATTTCTCGAGCATTTTTACACTGCATCACTTTGACAAACTCTAAGTTTGACAATCAACAAAGAATAACATTCTTTGCCTTAGCAATTATCTAATATGCCTTATTGGTATCCTAATCAGTAGGATTTTTAGTAGGGGTTATAAATCCATTTACCATAGACATCCATACATCAAACCCTAATGAATATAGATATGATTCTATTCTTGTGCTCCAAAATTCATAGTTAGATCCATCAAAGAGAGGTCATTTATTTCATGAAGATCCTTCTTGACTATCCATTGTGTTCACTATTCCAATAGCTACCTAAGTTGATTAATATTCTTCTTAAGTAACCCTAAGCTCTGATCCCAATTGTTAGAACATAACTATATACTAAGAGGGGGGGTGAATTAGTATATTAACTAAAACTAATCTTTCAATTATTTTTAAATTAAATTCAAAAGCATATGTAGATTAAAATATAAATGAAGAGATAGTATACACATAGAAATACTCATGACACTAGATGTATACATGGAAAACCCAAAGGGAAAAACCATGATGTGAATAGCTAAAATAATCTACTATTCTAATCTAGACTCATAGTTCAAATACTCACTAGCAAAACCTCACTAGTTATATTTAAGGACACCAATCCTAAGGAGAGACCCATCCCCTAGTTTAAGAGAACCAACTCTAAGGAAGCACCCACTACCTAATCTTATCACCCACTGAGCTTATCTGATGGCACCGACCTATTATAATTTTTTATGGATGTATAACTCTAATTTAAAAATTAGATTCATACATGAATCCATATCTTTATTCTTTATTATAGGTCTAATATGCAACTAATCATACTCTACACATTCTCTGTGTGCCTTTATTCATCTTGTCTCCTCTAGTCTTGTGTCTAGATATTTATTTATTCAACACACTTCGTTTACTTCACCAACGCCACTGCTCTACATTTAATTTGGTTAAATATAAAATTCAATTATTTAATAGCATTTTCTTTGTCCTAGATAGTATATATATATATATATATATATATATATATATATATATATATATATATATATATATATATATATATATATATATATATATATATATATATATATATATATATATATATATATATATATATATATATATATATATGATCTAGTGTTTTCTACTTCTCTCAATGTTCACACTCAGACTATAACACATCATGCCAATTTTGGACTTTATTTCATTATGACTTCAACTATAAGTTCCCAAATCTCAATTGTATTGGCCCACCAATTATCGTTTCTCTAAAATATCAACCTATTAGTGCCTTATACAATGGCCAAAACTAACCATGATACCTTGTAATAGATTCCATACATCACACTATAATTTTAGGTCTCTTTTCTTATATATAACATCTATTAGACTCAAGTTTTGATGCATAGGCTCTTTAATTTAGATTAGATCGATCAATATTATTGTGTATGTCAAGATTCATGGCTTATATACAAGTTCCTACATTTTCCTATATCTATTTATTTACCTAGACATGGATTTAAATGTCAGTCATTAATTTTACCTTTGGCATAATGATCAAATGGTCTCTATTTAATTATTTCAACTTAAAAATTTGTCCATTCAATCATTCTCTAATAGGGTCACACTATCCGTTAGATCTTTGTATGCTTCCAAACTTTAGCTTTATCATGACATTAAACATCAAGATATTTATTCCATCTGAGTCCACTCACTCCATTATATTTTTCTCATCCAAAATTTTACATGTCATTTAATCCTTGAATATGCATGTCCTTTACCTTGACTTGGTCATTAAAATTTAACACTTTGACCTCATCTCGTAGCTTCTTATATCTTTGGATTGCTTCCACACTGACAATCTAATTGAACCTACTTGACCTTTAACTTGTCATTGTGTTGATAAACATCCATCACATTTTAGCATTTGAGTCCATTCACTCTATTATATCTCCTTTGCATGATCACCTTTTCACCATCAGATCTTATAACGAACCCAATATTTATGTTTATCCAACCCTCAAGGATATGAAACTTATTGTAAGTGCATGCCTTTTGTACATAGCTATCAGTTCCCACTATTGAGACACTTAGCATCCTCACATTACTTGTTGACCTTTTGACTTTAATCCACACCATAGGCTAACTATTTAGGCTCCATGATTATGACACTTATCACTTACGCATTCACTTAGAGAGACCTGTGACATGTTGACTTCACCACATTCTGTTGGATCTTCAATGTTGAATTAAGCACAAATTTTTGATCTTTCAACTAGTTCTAACTTCACCTTGTGTAGAATTGGCTATGGAAACCATTTTAATATACATGGAAGGTAATATTTTCACTTGGATAACTTCTACTTTGCTCTACCACCTAATCAAAAATTTGGACCATAAAAACTTAGTATAAAAGTGAACAAACCCATATGCTCATTTTTTTATGAATATTTTATGCATGTGATATATAATTTTATTAATCCACTCAATCAAATTATTCTACCATAGAGCTAGCTATGCCTCAAACTTGTTTGGAAGGCCAACTTTGTCCTTACATAGCTCTTATGATGCTTAGTTGCATGACCTAAAAATTAGTACTTATGATCATGTTCAATAGGGAATTTCATCCATATATCCATTTTCTCTTAAAGAATTCATATGTGTAAGATATGGTAGTATAAAAGTGCCTACTGATCTTTACCTTACAACCTACAAATGTTATTATGTTGGAAAACACAATCAAAATGTTTTGGAACCCTACTTTACTCAAGCATATCTTTCATCATGATAAATTACATGACCTAAGATTTAGTGCATATAAAATAGGCATAAAAATGAATAGACCCATGTGATCATTTTATCCTAATACCTTTATGTGTATAAATGTTAACCTCATCAATATGCTTACTTGGCTCTATTTAACCCATTTTGTAAATTTGGATAAGTATAAAAACTTAGTGGATTTTTTCTTAGTAGCAAAAATTTCGTACCCATTACTTCAACTTCACTTCATCTCATGGCTTCAAATATGGTGCATAACAAATATGGATTAGTGTGATCACAACCATGTGACTAGCTCCCCCATACTCATTCACACATGGAAATGGTGATGTAATAAAAATACCTTCTCATCATTTTTGTCACAGACCCAAAATGTCTAGATGAACAATATGAAGAACAAGATTAATTCCATTCATTCACATAATCACTCCAATCATCCTTAACCTCTAATAATATGCCTTGCATATCTTCAAATCACCGTAATTAGCCTTGAACATTAATGACATCTATAATCTCAGTTTTGACATCAATGACATGCTCAATATGTCCTTTTTGACATCAATGAAAATCATAATTTCAATAATAATATAAGACTTTATTTTCCTATCTCTTTCCTTGGATCTATGGTGAGTGAGTTGTGCACTATGGCATTGTGTGAAGGAGAATATTCCTTATCCATGGTCCTTTTTTCTTACTCCTTTTTTAGGGTTTATTTTAGTTGAGTTTTAGGTCTAGATGAGTGGTCCTTTTGCCATTAATGTGAGATTTCATTGAGTTTTATAACTCCTATTTTTTTACATTCATTTCTTCCTAAACCTCTTCTGTGAAACACTTATGTAAATATTTTGATCTTGAGGTTGTGTGAGCTATCATTGTCTTATGTAAATCTAGGGTGGGTTCAAGCTTATGGGAATCTCCCATTTTTATTTGATGCATCACTAGGTTAACTTTATTATGATCATTTACCCTATTTCTAACACTTTTATCTATGACAAAATTAGTCTAGGTGAGCATCAAAGAGGAAGTCAGCCTTCTCCAGAGGTTCAACCCCACCATAGGTGACTCACACCCTGGGGTTATTCCCATTGTGTATCTCAATTAGAGGGAACCTGAATAAATCTCACCAAGGGTGTAAATTTAGCCTACAATAATACCAATGTACCACACTAGCAACTATTCTAGAATATGGTCCACACTTCTTATGGAAGATACCATAAAAATCAATATTGGAACATTGCCTAATCCTAAATGGATCAAAATTAGAATATCCCTCACTAGAAAGGAAAATGAGATTCTTACTACCCTCCTTTCAGAATTTGTTGATATTTTTGCCTAGTCTTATTCAAATATGCCTAGTTGGGACCCTAATTTAGTTGTATAACACCTTGTTGTACACCGTGATGGTAATACAATCAAACAAAAACTAAGAAAAATGCATCCTTACATAGTTGTACTCAACAATAAATAATTATAAAAATTATTAGAGGTAGGGTGTATCTATCTTATAGATTATTTAGAGTTGATATCCAACATAGTCCCAATAAAAAAAAATTGATAAATAATATAATTATGTACCAATATCATAGATATCAATAAATCATGCCCAAATGATGAATTTACCTAAAAATGATATGATTGTAGATTCCACAATAGGGTAAAATATGTTATCTCTTATGGATGGATTCTCTAGATATAATTAGATCAAACTCACACCCAAAGACCAGTAAAAGATATTTTTCACGACTCCATGGGGAACATTTTTCTATCAAGTGATTCTATTTGGCCTCAAGAATGCCTATGCCACATACCATCATATAATTACTATAATTATCCATGACATGATGCATGAATTTTTTTAAATATTACATGGATGATATTTTGGGAAAATTCAAGACTAGATCAAGACATCTATATGTGTTATGATTAATCTTTGAAAGGATTCATGAATATAAGGTCAGGATTAATCCTAAAATGTGCATATTTGATGTTATTTCTAGTAAATTTCTAGGTTACATTTTCTACCACTGGGGCATTGAAATCAATCCTACTAAGGTTAAGGCCATTATATAAATGCCTACCTACACCCTTTAAACTAAATCATCTATGTAGCCTAAAAGGCAATATCTAATCTATCAAGTGGTATAATTCTCAATTGGTAAATAGATTCTATTTCCTTCACTCATATTATCAATAAAGTTATCATTTTATCATGGAATAAAAAATGTAAATAGGCCTTTAAAAAACTAGAATAATATTTGGCAATTCACCTATTTTGGCTCTATCAACACCTAAAAAACCATTAATTTTCTACATCTCAAAAACTAAATATGCCCCAGGGGCACTCTTGGAAAACCATAATGATAAAGGGAATGAAAGAGTTGTATATTACTTAAGTCATACATTAGTAGTATATGAACATAATTAAAACTCAATTAAAAATATTTCTTAACAAGTGTCTTTGTAGCCCAAAAAGTATGACATTATATGTGCAACAATAAGACCATTATCATTACCAAAATGGAACTATTAGCAACCCAAGTTTTACCCTACTAAATTAAATTTCTCATATCCCCTTTAAACCTGGACTAATATTTAAATGGTCTAAGGTACTGGGACACCTATATCTTAGACTAGACCTCTATATTTTTTAGGGTAACTCATTTTATATATCTACTTTACTCATTTTAGTAAAACCTACTCTAATTTTTTGGGATGAAAAGGGTTAGAGGGGTTCCTAAAAGGGAAATATACACTATTAATGATGATACACCTATATATCGTATTCATCCACTCTATTTTAAATCATACAAAACTGATAAGATATTGATAATCACTAAATACTACAAATCCAAAGTATTCTTATGCAATAGTATTTCACATCGAGGATTCATCAAGTGATCAAATCATGAGGATAATGATGGTAGGTTTTATTCTAGGCACTAACCAATCAATATATCCACTTTTAGCTCAATAAATCAACATCAAACATTGTAAATGACCTATATAAGATGGAATTCTAATAACTAGGTGAGATTAGGACCTTCTAATGGAGAAAATACTACCACATGTGCAAATAAAACCAATATATCACACTAAACCTCTATATAAGAATATGGAAATAGTCATTTTATTCATCTCAAAAGTTTACACACCTAAATCTTGGAAGATTTTCATCATGACCAAGAGAGGGATCTTGAAAAATGGCCTAAAGGCCTAAATATAGAGAAAAAGAGAGAATCTCTAGCCAATGTGGTGTAGATTAGAGAAGGATAATATAACTAATCATAAACTCAAAATAATTTTTAGTTATAATTTACAAATAATAGTCTTTTAGACTTCCCCTTATGATTAGTATCTTGCATGATAATTGCATGATCCCCTTGACATTAAAAATAAGGTGGTGGGACTTCTTTGTCTTATCCAAGATCCTATTGTATCATGCTAAGCCATATTTTACTAGACAACTAATGTTGAAGTGAGTTAACTCATGAATAGGAACTCAAATGAGTTATGCATGTAACTAAAGTAGTTGAAGCCTAGTTAACACATCACAAGGATTATTTAAGCATGTTTTTGACATCAATGATAAAGTTTTCTTGATGTGGATCAACTGAAGGGGCATGGAAACTTCACATTAACTCTCATATATAGTCTTCTACACCATTATTCTTCATTCGATTGAGTAAAGAGGTCTACTAAGCCAAATTAGGCCTAAGAGCCTAAATTTTTATGATGGGTGTCCATTAAAACTTTAATAAAACCTAAAAAACCTATAGATATGATGAAATAAATACATGAAAAATGCCTTATATCATGAAATGGGTCCTCCTTGAAAAGAAACACCTAAAAATTAGTCAAATAGGTTGACTAGGTTTATTTTTCCTTCATTTCTTATAGACTAGCTGATTTGAATGAGCTCATAGAGGCATTTTTAGGCATTTTTAAAACCATATGATGGATTTATTAGGAATAAAAACTGACATAATTTACTCTCCATGGATAAAAATTCATTAAACTACCTTGTACCTCTATTTTCAACACTTTTTATTTAAAAAACTCTATTGTATGCCATGTACGTACAATTATTTATAAAAAAAGTACCATTGACAAGACCTTATCTAAGTTTAATTAATGTTTAAATAGGTTTTAGGATGATTCATGAAGTTTTGATTTCAATAAATTGGACTTTTCGCAAAACTAGTCCTTAGGAGGGTTTTGGAGGTGAACCTTCTGAACAATGGTTCAAAAAAGTAAAGACCTCAACACAAAAATTTACTTCCATGAATATTTATTACACATACCACCTCAAATTTCTTGAGAATATTGGGTTTCCATGTAAATGGTGTGCAAAGATATGTATGTAATGAAGTTTTCCTATAGGGTTTTACTTGCATTCTAGACATGGTTATGCTCTTAGTGATGGTTAATAAATCTCATCCCCTTAACAAAAATAAATCCTTAATGGATTATAATATAATATGGGTCCTAAAAACATGCTAAGATAATTTTCCCAAACTCCCCCTGTGGTGAAAGATATGATCACTTCAATAGATGTTTGAATGCATGTCTTGACTATAGAGTTCAAAATTATTCTTCTGAGTTAAATTTAAATTTCCATTGTCTTTATTATACTTTTAATACCTATTGTATAACTTGTAACATATCATTACACATTCTCATGGTGTCATCTATCTTTGGTATTATAGGCCTTAAGGATAACTTTATGCCTAAAAGAGTAAATACTGAGTTTTAGGGTTTGAGGCACCTATAAGAGAATATGAGGGATTAATAACCATTTATTCCCATCTTATTTCACCTCTTGTGACATACTTTTATTTTCTAAACTCAACTTTGACTCCATGCTTCTTAGAAATGCCTGTCAGAATGAATGTTTGTTTGCATAGGTAAAGGTCTACAAGTTTTTTATCCTTCATGAATAGAGTATAATAAGTGTTAAACCTATTCCATATTATCTCATAGTGATATAATTATTATTTCAATGTCACATAGACATGAAATTCTCTATATGACTTCCTTTCTCTAGCCTAGGGTATCTTGCAAACATAGTCTGTATAGCCCTTGGTCTGAATATTGGTGACTTTCCCCTATTTATATTAGGAGTTATTATTCATTATATGTTTAAATTTCATTATAATATTATTTTTATCTTCCAATATCTACTTAATTCCTTGAAACACTCTGAACCCACATGGATGTCATCACTCTTAACATAGTACACAGGCTTGTTTGCTTGTTTTATCCCTCAAGGGCATGGTTTGACTTAAAATTGAAGTGTGATCACCTATAAATAGGTGTTTTAAGACTTAAAATCACCATCTTATTCTCATAAAATACTCAAATTATGTTCAAACCTTCTACCAAACCCCTAGTTCCTTATCTGCCTGTCATGAGACAAGCAGTTGACTATGTTAAAATAGTGAGGACTTACACCTTTGGTAATACCTTCACAAAGGAAATATATAATTTAATATGTTATAATTATTATTTTTACCAAATTTTGAGGTTTTATTTGACCTTTATGGGATCCAACATCACCACTTCCTCTAAGATAGGCTTCCAATGTTGATTGAGCATTGACTATGTATGCTTCATGACTATGTTTTCATGTTACTATCTTTGTATTTGTGTTTAATAATGTTTGATAAGGATATATGAGTCTTTAAAATACTTATTTAATAACCTTATTCCTTCAATTGTGTATGCCTTATACCTTTATGTAGCCTATGTCACTTTTGACACACCATACCTTTTAAAATACTTCTCATTATGACTGTGTATTAACATGGTTGTAGATGTGTTTTTTGAAATTGGAAGTGTTTGGTAACCATATTATCATCACCTTGGTGATTTTAATACAACTTTAATTCAATTTAAAACTCCCTCTCATCCTCTTCCTCAAGAATATTGAGTCTTCTTGCATGCTTCTAGGGCTTACACATAATGCTATTCTATACAAGCTTTTGTACCTTTAATTTCATGCTCTTGGTAGTGATTTAGTTATATTTATAAATTTTAAAGATGACCATTTTCTATTTTATTAGAGATAATATCTCACAAGCCTCATCCTTGAGTGGATGGTCTTTAGTTTTTACTTTAGGGCATATAGGTGACTGTGTTAATGAAACTGTCATTTGGTATGGTTGTAGGTATTCAATTTTAAGGTTGAAGTTGACTATGTCATTGTTTAGACACTCCTATAGTTATCTTATTGTCTCATTTCATCATTATTTATCTTATTAACCTTCCATAATATCATTAAATTTTTCATAAACCACTTTGATCTCATCCTTTTTACAAGCTTTAGAGATAAACTTGTACTTGCATGGCTATAAGTAGTCACTTCATGAGATTTTGACCAAGTCTCTAAATAATTTAAAGGTCATAGTTTGATAGAGCCTCTTACATCATTCCAGAGATTACCCAAGCATATAAGGAAACTTATGAAACTAAGAACATGACAAAACCCTTTTCTCCTAGTTTGACTGTCAACATGCTTGAAAGATCTCTTATCCAATTATAAGTGGTGATTCATATGAGAAAATGACCAAAACTAAGTTTGGTTCTATTCGTGGTCTCTCTTTGTTTCTAGTCTCATGATCACTCTTGAATACACTATAACCTCCATACTTATTTCTCTACTTTCTTGAAAATAAGCTTTTCCTCATGATACTCTTGACTATAGCCTTAAGAATTGGCTCTTGTATGGACTAAGTAGAAGTTTATTTTTCTTAAAAACACACTTGAAAAACCACTTGAAACCTTTTCTTCTCCTTAAAGTTCTCCAATATCTCATCTCTCACTTCAAAAATTCCATGAACCTCTACTTTCTTGTATTCTTGATCTCATCTCTTTCTTGTATGGTTGTAGATGGAGACTCTCTATTGATTGTACGGATAGTGTAAGCATTTTAGGCCTTGGCAAGGAACACAAAACATGAATGTGAGCCTTTCATGACATGATGAGGGAGGAATGATGCAAGACTAAATACCTTGAAATAGATGGTGGAGTCTTTCCCTCTTTTATATCTTCATGAATATCTTGATTGTACTATTTGTTGACTTTAGGTGGAGACTTTCCTCTCTGTTAGTAGGGTTTCAAGGTATGTTTAGCACACTTACATGGAAATAAATCTTATTAAACACCCTTAAATATTTTATGGATAGAATTTTCATGAGATGAAGGTGAGATGGAATTTGGTGATGATGATGTATTATGGATAATGGATAGGTGATGAAGTGAAAAGCATGAAAAAGTGAGGAATAACAATGACAAGATAATTTCGATGGATGAAGTAAGATGGAGGTGATTAAGAGTATGAAGATTGTATGTTGGCACCATCTTAAGGGTCTTATGAAATCATGAGCATATATTATACCAAAAATATAAATTTGGAGGCCTTTGAAGGATCATAATAGGTTGAAATTGAAACCTAAGATTCTATTAGGATCCTTAAAAAATGCTAAGAAACCTTAAACATTACTAAATTGAGATACCGATGGAGATGTTGAGAGCACATGGAAGGCCTCCTTGATATTAAACTTTAGGAAAATTTTGAGATTATTTAATTAATAACATATTAAAATGATATAGACCTTCTCAAACAAGAATCCAGAAAAACATTGAAACCATTTATCTCTCTTGAACTATACAACTTTCTTTACATCCTTGTATACTATATTCTTAAATTGTTATGTCTTATTGACATATATTTGACCCTCACACATGTGGAAAAATTTGGAGAGTGATCAATAATGTTATGATGATGTCATGGAGGTGTCTTGGTGAGTGGATGAATTTAATTGATAGTCTAAGTGACAATGATAAAGTGTGCAATGTGATTTTACTAGTATGCTTGAAGGAGGCTTGGTTGATCTTAAGTTTTGACATGGATAAAACTATTCAGGGATAAGTATGGAGTATTAAAAATGTGAAATGGATTATATAATAGGTTATATATTATGTGAGTGATTTTTTTAATGAGTTTATTTCATTTGGTTGATCATTACTTTCACCTATACCTTTTGGGTCTAGTGGCAGAAAATTTGAGTAGGTAGTTTGCTGACATCACCATTTCCACGTGTGGATGAGTCAAGGGGATTTGATCATATGGTTGTGATAAAATTTTTACCTATTTTATATATGATAAATATTTTGTCATGTGACTAAGTGAAACAAAATATATTCAAATGCAAATTTAGCCTCCTAAGTAGTTTGACAATGTTTTCCCATACTTAGCCAAATTTACATGAGGTAAGAAAGAGTTGAATAAGTAGTTTGGTGTTATAATATCTCACATGTATGGATGTTTTAAGATAATTTGATCATATGGGTTTTTTAAATTTTTACATAGTTGATATACACTAAAAATAAGGTCATGTGATGAAGCACATCAAAAGATATGAATGTTTAAAGTTGGCCTCCTAGGTAGTTATTGGCATAGTTGGCTTTGTGGTAGAAGAAATCTAAGTGAGTAGATTAATGGATTTATATATCACATGTGTGAAGGTTTAAATATTTTTTTGACACACACTTTTATTATATTATTGATGATATAATATGTTCCAAATTTTATATCATGCATCTAAGCAAGACAAAAGTTACTATGGTCCAAAGTTGGCCTTCCAGGTAGATAACAATGGTCCCCATACTTGGTCTATTTTTCATGGTGTTAAAGATCTAGACCAAATGAAGATCCAAAGGCTCATAAGAAATATTAAAATATTGATATATTATTTTGTACTTATTGATATTATTTCATGGTGTCCAAAGGTTAATGAAGTTAAGGATTGAGCTCCTTACAAAAAGATTGATTGAGCATGATTGTTCCAAAGTGTTTGAAAGTAATGAGATGAGGCCAAGTGTTTGAAGTTTAAAATTTGGGTAGTGGTATACTATGTATTAAATTTTGAATAAGATAAATCATTAATTTTCAATATAATAATGAAGTACATGAGATTATTACATGTTGTTTGATGTTTAACTTTGACCATTTGAATTCAAATATTTGAATTTAATAAAGGAAAGACCACTGCCTAGTTTTTGAGCCATAACTTTTCATCTATGAATAATTTGACCATGATGTAAAAATTTAATTTTTAGAGTAATAAAAATAAAATATATTAATATAAATTTTAAGGTCTTAAAATACATAAAATCAAAGTTATGAAGGTCCAAATTTGAGTATGTATTTGTCTATGTTTTGAAAGTAACCTGAGAAGGATGTTCGACCTTGTTTTATTGTCGTTTAGATGTGTCATGATGAATTAGTGATTTTATAATTTTGTATAATCCATAAGGAATATATATATATATATATATATATATATATATATATATATATATATATATATATATATATATATATATATATATATATATATATATATATATATATATATATATATATATATATATATATATTAACTATTAAGGTTTTAATAACTATATGATGTATGAACAAAGGTTTAGAATTTGACTGTGTATTCATTCATGGTGACTGTGTGCACATAATGTTGTTTAAACAAATTGTGCTTTAGAAAAATAATGTTTTGGTGACTATGATAATTTGAGGATGTAAAAGAGGTTATGTGTATTGGGTATATACATTTTTAATTATTCCTATAATCCTTTTTTTAATAAGTATCAAATAGATGAATGGGTATTCATAGGACCTAAAATGTGACTTGGGACTATTTGAAAGTGTGTTGTGCTTGAGTGTGATCCATGTAAGATGCCTTAAGGATTAAGGCATGAATAATTGATCATAAATACGTGATAATTCATGAAGTATATATAAATATTGAAATCAAATATGGTGATTTATAGACTTGTGAAAGACTTGAGAGAAACTCATGTGAGTAATATGCGTTGAAGTGAAGAACAGAGGATCTATAGTGTAAATGTTGATGAGTTGATAATAAAAATAGTTTGCTGAATATGTATGAATTCTATTTCATATTTATGATGATATAATAGTGCTCTTGTAATTTGAGGATATCCAAAAAGGTCTAGGTGTGCATATGAGGATAGTTTGAGTGAAGAAGGAGAAAGATTGTGGGATGCTTATGTGAGAGGCCTACATGAGATAGAGTGGGAGCTTATGTAGAGGTTATAGATACATAATAAAGTGTTAAATACATCAATTCCAAGGTGTAGGTGTTAAATTAAAATTAAGGTAGATAGGACTAGTCTTCCTTAAGGTCAGTTTCTCCTTGTGAAATAGGTGTTTCACTAAAGGTCTTTGGTCAGGAGGATTTGATCAAAGTTTTCTAGTCTAAAGGAGTTGAAAAATCTCTTGTTTGTAATTTATTATAGGATAAGTAGTCCATGTTTTCTAGGCTTGAGATTGGGTTTTATTCCCCATGAGGGTTTTGTATAGGAACTTTGTGTTGTGTGTTTGATCTTGTGTATGCATTGAATGAATGAGAACTCTTGTTAATGTTACTTGATTAAGTTGATATATACTATTTATTTAATAGTTTGAAAGGACTTAGAATTGAAATTGAAAGAATTGAGATCACTAATTCACCCTTCTTATTAGTGATTTTACCTCTATCAATTAGTATCAGTGCAGGTCCTTTGGTAAAGGCTTAACACCTTGAAGGTGGTCCAAGATATAATATGGGTAGTCATCAAGGAGTTTTATATACTAATAAAGCACTGATGTTCAAAGGATCCAATTATGATTTGTAGCTTTCAAGGATGAGGACATACATTATGTCCCTAGGGTTTGATGTATGGTAATTAGATGTGGATGGTTATGTTTCTCCTACTACTCCTCCATCTAGTAATGCATATAATAATATATTTGAGAATAATTATAAGGTAGTGAATGCCATCAGTTTTGGTATTACAAAGACTAAATTCACCAATGTAATCCATTTTAAATTTACTAAAGAGATATGGTACAAAATGTAAATCATTTATGAAGGATATTCAAATGTCAAACTTACTAAATTATAGGCTCACAAAAGGAAATTTGAAAGTCTCAAGATGAATGAAGAAGATTCTATGACATAATTTTTTTAGAAAGTTGATAATATTATGAACATCATTAGAGGTCTTGGAGAGAACCTTGAAGAGGCTAATGTAGTTAAAAAAAATTTAAGGTTTCCATCCGTCAAGTTTGATCCAAAGGTATCTTCGATAGAATAAAGTCATGATCTTACTCATTTGAAGATGGATCAATTTCATGGCACTCTTACTACGTACGAGATGAGGAAGAATGATGATATACCACCAAAGATGGAAGAAACATTTAAGATAAAGATGAAGCTAGAGAATAAGTTCCAAGGTAATAAACCCAAGGAAGATGACATTTTTGATATAGATGAGGATGAACTAATTGCTTTGATTTCAATAAAATTTAAAATAGGTTTAAGCAAGTATAAGGGTAAACTACCCCTCAAATGCTTCAATTATAGAGAGGTAGGACATTTTTATAATAAATGCCCTCATAAGTATAATAAGGATGATGATGAAGAGCATGATCAAGGTCATGATGATGAAAAAAGATCATTTAGATCTAATAAAATAAAAAAGGGATTCAAAAGATTTGAAAAAATGAAGAATTACTTCAAGGACAAGAAGAGTCTCTACACCAAATAATATTGCAACTCATCAGATGAGAGTGAAGTCAGTGACTTAGAGTATGATCATGAAGATGATTGTCTTATTGAAGATGAAGACATTTTCATGGCTAAGGAAGGTTTTTTCTCACATCAAAATGAGTCTACTTGGAGTGATTCATATGATGATGAAGATGAGATAGAGTATGATATTGCATTGACAAATGATCTTGAAGAATTGAAGATTGAGAAGAAAATTAATAAGAAGATGAAATATGAACTCAAAGACTATGAGGAGCAATTTGGTGTGTATGAGGAAAGAATGAATGAAGACACCAAAAAACATGAATATATAGTCAACCATCTCAATTTTTCATTGGAAATCCTATCTACAAGCCTAAAAGATAAAAACATGAATTTTCAAGGTATGTAATTGAAAATGAGTCATTGAAATCTAAGTTAGAGAATACATCTAGTAAGGTGAAGCCATTTGTGAGATTTGAAAAGATCTCAAATGATATAGATAATATTTTTAAAGATCAAAAGTATGAAAGTGATAGAATTTGTCTTGGATATAAAGAAGAACCAAAGAATGTAACTCAAGACAAGATGAAGACTAATGTGAATAAGGATAATTATACTTTGAAGACAAATCATCAGATAAGAAATCAAGTTGTAAGAATAAAGACAAATCAGATCAAACAACCAAATGTCATAAGGTATGCAAATTTTAATGGCTACTGCTATACTTGTAATCAGTTTGGGCATAGAGCTAGAGAATGTAGAAGACTTGGGAGAAATGAGTTTTCATGGGACTATGATGGGGGTCATCAATCAAAAGGTGTGAATAAGGTTAATTGATTCAACTTTCTTAATAGGGACACTTTGCTAAGAATTGTCCAAATAAGGAATGACATGGTAAGTCTTCTTTAAAAGGAGTAGTTTTTTTCAATTGTCATGACATTGGACACATTGATAGTTTTTGTTTGAACAAGTTAAAATAAGTTGAGTTTCCATTAAAGAGTATTATTTGCTTCAATTGTGAAAAGATTGGTCACATTGTTAGATTCTGCAAGCAAAGGTCTACAAATTATAATAAGATCAATCAGGGTCCAAGAATGTAAGGAAAAAGGAAAGTTATCTCATGGAAAACAAATGTGATAAGTATGATTCATGGTGATACTATAGGTCCAATTAATCTATTTGATATGGTGAAGAATGATTTAGAAGTTGAAGAATGCCAAGGGCTCTCATTGTCTACTCATGTTGTGAATGAAGAGACCAAGCTCAAGGAGAAGACCATAATACTAGTTAATGATACTTTTGAGATGTGTATGGATCCAAGTGAACATCCTAATATTATTGAGCAAGCTTCATATAAATAACATTAACTGTCAATGCCTATTGATGAGGTTATAAACTATAAGGTTGATTCTTAAAATGAAAAGGTATTCAATATTCCATACTTTCTCCATGTGTTGTCAATTTTATATTAGAAGAGAAGGAGAGTGATATAGAAAAGGAAACAATTATTATAGTTTAGACTAAGAAGAAGAATGCTAATAGAAATAAGTCTTATAGCTATAATAGGATTCTAGTGGTTACTAAGGTGATGTGGGCCTTTCCTAGATTTACATTATTTTAGAGCATTATGGTGTAAAGGATTTCTTTGTCTATTCCTCTTAAGAGACTCCTTTTAGTGGAGAAGAAATTTTTGTTGTAGTGTTCTTTAGATGATCCTATAAGGCTAAGAGATGAGTGTTTTTTAGTTAGATCAGGTACTTCTAAGTGAAAGATATGTTTTGGTGATGTCATAGTTGTTTATGGTTAAATAACAGGGTTAAATTGAAGATTTTCAAGTGGAAAAAAAGGATTTGTGATTTTTAAAGATAATATTTTTGCATTGAAAGGTTTTTTGACCTTATTCTAGCATGTTCTAGGTGGTTTTGTGGTCTTAAGGAATGTTTAAGTCAAATTGGATATTTTTATTTTCTCTTGGGTTTCCCAATTTATGCTTAAAAGTATGCAGGTCCTAAAATAGATTATAGGATGTAGGGTTTCCCAAAGATGTGTAAGATCAAAACTTGGTCCATAAGTGTGTAATGGCTGTCTCTAGGTGTACAAGAATTTTTTGAGGTGGACATTGACTAGAAGGAAGTTTGTTGACTCTAGTTATTTTGAAATTCTAAGGTTTTGGGCTCTACTAGAAAAGTGGTTTTCCTTATGAGTTGAGGTATGAGGATTATTAATAGTCTAAATGGACCAAATGGGTTTTAAAATCAATATTCATAGAGATTTTAAGGTTTAGGTTTTCAATTTAGTCATTTTTTTGTTAAGATGGAAGCCTAATTAGCAAGTTGGTTTGTGAAGGAAGTATATTACAGAAGATGAGATATTTGTTTGAAATTGGTGTGATTTAAGGGGAATATGAGAGTGATCCAATTATGAATTTTTAGGTCTTGAAGATTTTTCCATTGAAATTTGTGGGATCTTCAAGTTTTAGGTAGGGCTAAAAGGAGACTAGATAGGCCTAGTATGAAGATTTGATATTTTTTTCAGTGTTTCCACAAGAGAAAGGTATTTATGTTTCTAGGAGACTTTTTAAGTTGGTGTAGATCATGTTTTTAGTTTGATGAGTTACATGAAGTTCTGTTGGTGATCGTTATGGTAGCTTGAGATAAAAGGCTAGTAAGTTTGTATGGTGGTTATTCATGGTGTATGGAGATCTGAATATGCTCAAGAGGTGAAATGGCTCATAGATCTTAGGGGGAGTCCCTCTTAGTTGTTTCTTGGTGAGTTACATCATATTTTATTACTTTTGTGTGGTTTGTCTTCATTGGTTTCAATGCTTAGCTGAAGAGAGTGTTGGCATCGAACAAGAGGAAGGTGTTAAGAAAAGAAGAGGTAGGATCAAGGTAAGATGGATTTGTATCATATTTATAAGTGGTCCTCTCTTATTGATGGTATTTTTAGGTCATCAAGATTAGTTGGTTCCCACTTTGTCATTATGTCAAAGAGTGAGAAAGTTCCTATTTTTGAGTGTTTGAAGAGAGAGAAAGAAGGTGAGTTATATAATGTGTGTTAACATCAATGAAAAGGGGAAGATTGATGGAGAGTTGTCAATGATGTCATGTTTATTTCATGTAGGTTTCCTAGTGAGTGGATGAAGTGCATTGATATTTTGAGTGATAATGACAAAGTGTGCAATGTGATTGTCCTAGTATTCTTCAAGGAGGTTTGGTTGATCTTTAGTTTTGACATGGATAAAACTATTCAAGGATGAGTATGGAGTATTGATCATATTAAAGGTATCCTATATTAGGTTTTATATTATTTTAATGCTTGTGTTCATCATTGGATTTCATCTAGTTGATCATTGTTTTCACCTAGACCTTTTAGGTCTAGTGGTAGAAAATCTGAGTAGGAAATTTGTTGACATCACCATTGGCACATGTAGATGAGTTAGGGGGATTTGGTCATATGGTTGTGATCAAAATTTTACCTAGTTTATATTTTATAAATATCAATTCATGTGAATAATCATGATAAAATATATGCAAGTGCAAAGTTGGGCTCCCAGGCATTTTGACAATGTTTTCCAATAGCCAAATTTGCATGAGGCAAGAAAGAGATAAGTAAGTAATTTGGTGATGAATATATTTCACATATGGATATTTAAAGCATTTATCATATGGTTTTTTTCATTTTTTTCCTATTTTATATGTCCTAATTTTTAGGTCATTTGATAAAGCACGTCAAAAGATATGCATGTTCAAAATTGGCCTCCCAGGCAATTATTGACATAGTTGGCTCTATGGTAGAAGAAATCTAAGTGAGCATATTAATGGAGTCATATATCTCACATGTGAATATTTTAGGAGCATTCTTGACACATGGTCATATTATACTATGTGATGAGATCGTATGGACCAAATTTTAGATCATGCATCTAAGCATAGTAAAAGTTATTGTGGTCCAAAGTTGGCCTTCCAGGTAAATAGCAATGGTCCCCATACTTAGTCTATTTTACATGGTGTTAATGACCTATACCAAATGAAAATCCAATGGATCATCATCAATAATACAATATTGATCTAATGTTTCATATTGAGAGAGATGATTTCAAGGTGTCTAATAGTTAATGAAGTTAAAGATCAAATTCCTTACAAAAAAATCAATAGAGCGTGATTGTTCCAAAGTGTTAAGAAGCAATGAGATGAGGCAAAGTGTTCAAAGTTTAACATTTGGGAAGTGGCACACTATGTGTTAAATTTTGAATAAGATAAGTGGTAAATGTTTAATATAATCAATCAAAAAATGAGATGAGGACATGGTGTTTGATGCTTAATTTTGACCATTTGAATTCAAATATTTGAATTTAACAAAGGAAAGATGAGTGCTTGGTTTTTGAGCAATAACTTACTATCTATCAAAATTTGACCATGGTGTAAAAAGTGAATTTGTAGAGGAACCCAAGGTACATTTATAAATATAAATTTGAAGGTATGAAATTATGTATAATCAAAGTTATGATTGTCCAGAGTTAACTATATGTTCATCTATGTTCTATAAGCAACCTGATAAGGATGTTCAAGCTTGTTTTCTCATTATTTGGATGTCTCATGAAAATAAGGAATATTTATGTGCATTATAAAGGTTTAAAAAATCATATTCAATATGAAAAAAGGTTTATAAGTTTATTGTGTATTCATTCATGGTTACTGTGTGCACAAAATGTTGTTTGAGCAAATTGCGCTTTAGCATAATAGTGTTTTGGAAACTATGATCATTTTAGGATGTCAAAAGGGTCATGTGGATTGGGTCCATGCATTTGGAAGTAGTCCTATGTTCTTATTTTGTTTGAAGAAGTGTCAAATAGATGAATTGGTATTCAAAGGACCTAAAAGGTGGCTTAGGCCTATTTGAAAGTGTGTTGTGCGTAAGTGTGATCCATCTAAGATGCCTTAAGGGTTAAGGCATGCCTAATGGCTGACCAAGACATGATAATTCATGAAGGATATAGAAATAGTGAAATCAAAGATGTTGATTTCTATACTTTTGAAATACTTGAGAGAAACTTGTGCAAGTCTTGTGTAAGGAGTATGAATTGAAATGAAGAAGAGAGGATAGGTAGTGTGCCTATTGATGAGTTGATAAGAAGAATAATTTGTTGACTGTGTATGACTTGCAAGTCATATTTTTGATGATAGAATAATTCTCTTATAGTTTGAGGATATGAAAAGAGGTATGAGTGTGCATATGAGGATAGTTTGAGTGAATAAGGAGAATGATTATGGCATACCTATGTGAGAGGCATGCATAAGATAGAGAGGGAGTTTTTGTAGAGGTTAGAGATATATCATCAGGTGTTGAAGACATCAATTCCAAGGTGGAGGTGTTCACTTCAAATGAGGGTCTATAGGACTTGGTCTTCCTTAGGGATAGTTTCTCCTTATTAAATAGGTGTTTCACTAAAGGTCTTTGGTTAGGAGGATTTGATCAAGGTTTTTTGGTATAAAGGAGTCGACCAGTCTCTTATTTGTAATTTCTTATAGGACAACTAGTCCATGTATTGGAGGCTTGAGAGTGGGTTTTATTCCCCATGAGGGTTTCCCATAGGAAATTTGTTTTTTGTGATTTATCTTTTGTATGCATTGAATGAATGATCACTCTTGTTAAAGTTACTTAATCAAGATGATATATGTTGACTATTTAATAGTTTGAAAGGACTTAGAAAAGAAATTGAAATATTTGGGCTCATTGATTCACCCCCCCTTCATAGTGATTGTACCTCTAACATAAAATAACTGATGACTTCCAAAAAAAGGTGAAATATATTCCTCAAAAGCTCCCTAATCTTGAATTTTTTTTGTCATGATGTCCTAATGAAGAGAAAACATAGAAAACCAACTACCTGCTTGGATGAAGGAGACATAATGAGTGCCTTAACTTCAAAGGGATGGTTCATGAAGGCGAGATGACCAAATTGAGAATCACTTGATATATATGGAATCTACCTTAGACTAATTTCTTTAACCAAGTTTTAAAACCTTTATTTTCTTTGTCATGGGCATACCACTTACAAACCTAAAGTGCTCTCACTTTGTGCAAAGAAGATATATGACTAGAGGGAAATAGTTATGGGCCTGTATTGAATATTATTTCCTTGAAATTCTTTTAGAACACATGATATTCCCTCTTATTCCTGCTCCTAAGATTTGTTATATGTAATGGTCTATACAAGTTCGTACTTTGTATGGAAAACGCATGAAATAGCCTTGATTTTGCATTTTATTTATAACTTAATTCTTAAACCCCAAATATTAGAGCATAAGAATGGAGACCATGATTCATGGGTGTCATAAGATAATAATTAACCCTTTTACACCTTTATGGGGCCAAAAATTGGCATGTGTGACCTCTTGGAGGAATTTTTTAGGCTTAAACTTACATAAAAAGATCTTTTTAAGACATGAAAATTTGACTTAAGGTAATGACATGAAAATTAAATTATTTGAAAGTATTATTCTTTCATTTATGATTGGTTTAGTTACTTTTACCCAAAATTTAACTCCTAAAGGATCAAAAAACTTTGTCTTTTAGTCAACATACCCATAGTAGATCACCTTGTAGAGGCTTATACTAGGGTCCTAAAAAGATTTGAGTTATAGGGGTGGAATTTGGCCTTGATAGACTAAATTACCAAAAAATTTGTCTACTCACAAGGGTTGACCAGATTTCTAGTCAAGATAACTCATTGAATTACACATGATAATGACAATCTAAAACACAATAACATGACTTGATGACTCTCATAGACTACCAAATAGGCTTGTAACTTAACAAACCTATATTGAATATAAAAATAATAAGACACAACATAAATAACAAGGAAACACACCTAAACTATGAATTAAACACAACTAATTTAAGGAAATAGGAAAATAAGACAAAAAAACAACAAGGTAGTAGACTACTACTTGTGCTATTCACTTATTGAAACATGACAAATAACCTAAAACAACTAACTTGAGATCAAAAACTTTCCTCTAAGGTGAAATAGAAAGCTAGATTACCCACCATGGAATCTTTTAAAATGATTTACATATCTTGATAGATCTTTCATACAACTAAAATCACTTGCATATTGATAGTCTCTTAGGGAAGAAACTAGTTCTTTTCGTGAAAATTTTATGTACATTAATTGTATATGTGAGTCCAAAACTCAATCATACTCCTCTCATATCTATGTACATTGTAATAATAATATCAACTCTTCTTGATTCACGAGCTACTAATTATGGTCATGTTGGATAGCTTGATGTGTATCTTGTGTTTTGGATAGAACATTTGATATCATGACTTCTTGAGGCAATTTGAATCCATTTACAACCTCCAATAATGGAAACATATGTGAATATGGAGTGAGGAGTTGATAACCTTATTTAAGAGACTCAAACAAGTCATCTACTAAGAAAACAACCTCTTAAACTGGTTTGCTTGAAGATCTAACTCCTACTTGATGAAATTACTCCTCTAAACTTGAAATGAATCACATTCAATTAGAGAATACCTTGAATTGATGACATAAAACAATTAATTTTATTGGTTCTTAACAAACTAAAGTGCAATTGGAGTTTCTTCAATGGCTAATTGGTACTTAACTTTTACTAATAATTCAAGCTATTACATACTATCATGATGAGTTAAACATAATATGTGATCAAAGAACTCATGGAAATAATCTTGTTATTATTAAATTGGAGTGTCTTCCTCTTGGATATCATAAACGTCTTCTTCTTGTACTTTAATTCATCATCTATGTTAGTAATCTCTTGTATACATATAATATTTTCAACTTTCATCAAATATTGATGCTTTCTATATTTCATGAAACCATTGAGACTCAATATATCTAAATGAATTCCTTAAATTGTGCATCAGGAAAGGGGTGGGTAGACCCTTAGTGCCTCGTAGGATTGTTTTCCCTTATTTCCACTTATTACCAATCCAATTGGCTCCTAAAAACCATTCCTTAAGCTACTACTCATCTTTTTCACACTCCTCCAATATTATCCCACTTTTCATCTCTTTTTTCCTTACCTTCAGCCCTATTTTATAGTCTAAAATACTAGGTCAACTGGGTCAATCCTATAGTGTTGTGGGTAAAATTCATTTAGGGTCTAGGTCAGCTCTTGGCCAACCTAGCCCATGACCTAGTGAATTTTTATCCATAACAATACTAGGTTGATTGGGTTGACCCTATTAATTAAAATTGTTGGAATGGATTAGGGTTAAATCCACCTATATATAAAATATCATTTCATTAATATTTACCAATGAACCAGAGTTATTATTTGCTTAAACCTTTTTACAATTTTCTCTTCCACCATTCTAGTTGAGGAGTCTTAGCTTAGGGTTTCTACTTGGAAAATATAGTATTGTGGAAAAGTCTTGGATGCTTTGGAATTTCTTATTGATCCTTACAAACCACAACTTCTTGTGAATCCCCATTGGCCAAGGGAGAGATTGAGTCTAAATAGGTTCATCTCTTAGGTAAGTATTCTCTAAATTTACTCCTATTATTAGTAGATAAAAGTAAAATAAGTATTGGCTTAGAATAATAGTTTTATCCTCATTCTTAAATCATTATGGTCTTACTCATACATAGCTTAATTAAGATTTTCCTATGCCTATTTTTTTATTTACTAACCCTCATATTCTGCCACAAGCTTCTGTGAGCACTAGATTATACTTTACTTGTTATTAGTTTAGTAAATATGAAAAAATAGGACCTAGTTAAGGTTATTACATGATTATTCTTGACTGGAGGCTTTGGAACCCTTCCTAGCATTGTTTATTGTGATGAAAGATCCCCTGACTAGGTCTAGCAAATCCCCATATTGGTCATGTTCTTGATTATCTAATGTATCCCTAGTCAGAAGTATAAGTATGATATATCTTCTTTGAGTTAGGATGTATTTATCAATGTGATGCATTTCTAATTACATGCATTCTATTGAAACCAATGTGAATCTAACCCTTGTAGGTTTTATTTCATTTATTTCATTATTTTATCATTTTATTTATTATTTTTCTATATTTTTGATACTAAGTCAATAATGTCATTATAGTTTATAACTTTTATATGCATGTTTAACACATCACACCAAAATGACTTTATTATATTTGTGCAAGTCTTCATCATATATAGGCTATTGAGTCAAACAAGTTGACATAGTACAAGGTTTCACTTCTAGATAGGTTACTAGGTTGACCTTGTTGACATAATACACTTTCATATTTCTAGAAAATATATTAGGTCAAAAATACCAATATAGTATTCTTCACAGGTTTTAGCAAACATGAAACTTATGAGTAAAAATCAAGGCACTTCAAAAACATTCTCACTTTCCTCTACATCTTCCAACCCACCAAGGCTCATTTATTTCTCTATCATTTATTATATTCATTATAGTTCTATTTTTCATAGTTTTCAATCTTTAAAATTATCCTTATACAACAAACTAGGTTGACCCTGTCAACCTAGTTCTATATTCTATCTTATATATAAAAGACTAGGTCTACACTGTCGACACTATTCTTAACATACCTTTTATTTAGAATTATAGTAATAACACTATCAAATTTATACCATAATATATACATACACTATCATATGAATCGACACTATACTATGTTTCAAAGTTGGAATTAATACTTATATGCCAGTAATTACTTTTCAATTTTACTTTCAATTGCTTGCATGCTTGTAATAGATCACATAATATAATTAGGTGTTTTTTCAATATACCTTTTAGTTTCATGCTTTTTATCTTTCTTTCACATACTACCAAATAACATAATCTTAAAACTCATTTAAACAATTGTCTACCCAAGGTCTACCTACTTGGATTTCATCACTATGGGGAATCCAACTTGGTTTTCTAGCTAGGTATAAACATGTGGTTAATGGTATATATTGGTAAATCACTCGACACTGTTATCACTATGGTGTGAGAAATGAGGGGGTAGGACCTAATACTAATGTAGTACCATTGCCAACATAGATTCCATTCATCCTAAATGTCTTGAAACCATCCATTTATTGGTTTCTAGTTCCTTACTTTCATCACACTTCCTATCACACTTAAAATCATACTCTAAAATCTAAAAACATTCAAGCTAACCACTTATTTAGCATTTACTTTCCAAGTTAACTACTTTCTCTTTAGTCAATTATATGTTGTATTACAAAAACTTACATTGGGCAACATTAATGCAAGGTTTTGTGTTGTGTTCTTCAATTGGATCATCTTCATTGACACAATTGATTATGTGTTTCCTCTCATTTATTTATTTCAAAAATACTTGCAATTTTTTCTTGTTTCAGTAAACTATAATTTTTTTTAACACAGTCTCTTATAGGTGATCTATTTCACCTACCTACAATACTAAGTTAACCTTGTCAACTCAGTATTCTTTTCTTCCCCTTAGGATATAGTACTAAGTTGACCCTCTTAACTTTGTATCTTTTTATACCTATTTTCTATCCTAGGTTATAGTACTAGGTCAACCTTTTTGACTTTGTATCCCTATTTGCTCAAATTTTTAGATCCTGTTTTCAATACTAGGTCAACCAAATTGACTATGTACTCTTATCAGATTATGTTTTCCCTTTTTTATAGTAGTAGGTTGACCTAGTCGAATCTATACTCTTAATTATTACCATATATATCCAACTCAATTCTCTATTTTTCTTCATTATAACTTTGTTGATTTTTCTCAAGTCATCATGAGGTCCCGTATCAAAATATTCTTAGACAACCTAAATCCATCTGGATACTAAATGGGATGTTTATTTATCCCTCTTTTTTAATCCAAAGAGAACCATCACTCTTGGGTCAAATCTTCCCCTCCTTCATATGTGGCTTATAATATAGTGCAAATCACACCTCAAGATGAAGTAGGTGGATCTGATCCTTTCTATACCTATCAAAATAATTTTCATCTTCAAAATATTCATACCAATGTGGCAACAATTGACACATGTTTAATTATTAATCCCATTAATAATCCATCTTATAATAACCCTCGCCCTAATAATAATTTTGAGAGTGATCCTAAAAACACCAATCCACAAGTTGATATGACTTAACTTCTTGCACAATTCATATAAAAAATGAACATAATTCAAACTTCTAACACCTCTCAAATGATGCAACTATAACGTCATTTAATCAATCTGGCTAATCATCCTCTGGCTATCCATCCTCAAGCCAATCCCAATTTCATTCCTCACCTCTTAGAGAGGATTTAGGCAATATTATTTATCAACCTATAATGAATAACAAAATGATTCAGACTATTAAAAATAATCCTTGAACTTCCTTCATTGTGTTCGTTAATATTGGCAGCATATCTCTAACTATCAAGTATGATGGGATTTAAGACCTTGCCTCATTCCTCAAAGCCTTTAGCAATCTTTACAAAGAGTGGATCCAGACTAATACTTTTAGTATCACAACTAAACTCTTATTCAAAACCTTCACTCATGATATACTAGAATTGTATAACCAAATTTCACCACATTCCATTTGGAAAATTGAGGATTTGGTGAATCCTTTAGTTAAAAAGTTTCAACATCATTATCTTCCCAAAAATTGTCTTAACCACTTCATCAATGCTAAATAATCTCCCACTCAATCAAATCATGATTTCATAAAATGATGGAAATATTTGGCCCATAAAACTAATCATAACATGATTAATGATAATTTGTTCAAACTCTTTATAAATTCTTTAACTCCTCTTCAATATAAGGTTTGAACTTTTGATTCGAAAACACTTAATGACACTCTTAACCAAGCTAAATTTCAAGACTTTATCATAAAGTAATTCAAACCTAATCCTAAACTTTTGAAAGGATATTTTCAAATATGTAATAATGTTATCATTGGCAATGCTCCTCAAACCAAATGAAGAGTTGCCAAAGCTGACATTTCTTCATATTCTCACACACCACTCATTGTGTAGTAAATGAAATAATTTTTACCACCCTCTAAACATTTTAGTTATCCAAAAAATCCTCCTAAGTGGTATGAACCCAATCAATTTTGTTGGTTCCACACTGACATTGGTCACTCCCATTAATATTGTAGAGGGATCGCTAAATTTTTTGTCTCATATATGTTTGGTGATTACTTTAATCATGAAGCCATGATTAACCTTTGTCATCAATAATACACCAATGCTTCTCAAAAATGATAAGTTTCCAAAGCTTCTACCTCAAATAACCAAAAATATTTGTCGACATATATTAATAAACAAAATACAAAGGGCGTTTATGCTATTGATGCCAATTGTGACCAATATTACAATAATTCTCAATATTTTAACACTTCTAAGGTCAATTATCATTAAAAGCTGACTCGCAAAGAAATTTTTACCAAACCTAAGAAGCCATATTTAGAGGGACAACTTCTTAAAGATAATACAACCAGTAATCTCACTTCAAAATCTCTTGAGGAAATATCTCCTCCTTCTGAACCCCAAAAAACTTATATTCCTACAAAATATACCTCACCTCTTAAACATCATGTTGGTTCTTTTAAATATCATTAGAAATTTATTTAATGTGACTCTATACCTTGCAATATTCCACTTATGGAGTTAGATCATACTTTACTTTATCATCAAAAATTATTTATGTAATAATTATAATGCATTGAAGATCCATCTCCCATACATGAAGAACCACCTTATATTGAGCCTCAACCTAAAAACATCCATACTATTGAAATCATGTGTCCTTATTCTAAGCCTTATATTGACTTTCTTGAAGAGGACATGATTAATGATGAAATCCTTTTTTGCGTTGATGATCCACCACTATTCATCAAAATATCCATTGACACTACCCTTATCCATATATTTTTAGTTGATGAAGGATCTGGTATTAATGTGACATATTTAAGTCTTATCCAAAAAATTGGTTATAACAAGGATCATCTCAAGCAAACCCACATTACCTATCATGGTTTTTATAATACTAATCAAAAGCCACTTGGTTATATTTTTCTTCCCCTAACCATTATACCTAAGGCCATTAAAGCTAATCTTATGATCCTTGATTTACCCTTATCTTTTAACATACTCCTTGTAACCCATGGAATCATAGAATGAGGGTCATTGCTTCTTTTGATAGCCAATGCTTTAAATTATTAAATAATGGAAAATGATATAAGCATGAGGTTGATCCCAACCCTTGGAGTTTTCAAATTCCTAACCCAAAATCTTAGTATCATATTCCTACCATTCCTAAGATCAATAGTGCTCCCTTACCCAACTTCATCAACATCAATCCTTATTTAAAAATCACTCTCATTGACTCAGATGATGATGAACCTAATGAATTATAACATACTTGAGACATTACCAAGCTACCCCCTAAATTTTAGAGTGGCTTCCTCCTTATTTATTACCTTGGGTCCATATTATTCCCCTCATTTATGATATCACTAATTTTCCCCCTCCATGCAATGATTAGGATCCTTCTTTACCTAAAGAGTCCTTCACTTACAACTAATTTGGAATGGACAAATTATTTAAAGATCCTATCATCATGTCTCGATGTACATTTATTAATATTGAGATTTCACCTTATGAAACTCCTCCTGAATCTAAAGCATGTACAATTTCTCCAACCTATGATGATAACTACATAATGGCCCAAGCTCAATCTTAAGACTTGGATGTTCAACATTATCAGAAAACCTTAGCTCAAATCCATGATTTTAACAATGATGTTCATACCATTTCTATGGATAATGGAATAAATCCTAAAGGTCATATGCCTCCTACTAATTTACCACTTCTTAATACTCTTTGGGTGGTAGAACAAATCATACCTTTAGAATATCTATAAATTCTTACATATTCTCTACCACCTATAGATCGAATCATTGCATATGATTATTCCCCCCTTAAAGAAACTAATAATATACCAGTCCCTTTTGATTAATCTACTCCTCTTACTCTTGAGATTACATTAGATTCCAACTCCACTGATGTCTATCAGATAGATTGTAAATATGATTTTGATGGTAATCAAATTATGGATCTCAAATTAGATGTTGAGTATTCTAGTCCTTTTCCTACCTTGCCTAGTGATGAAGCTATTCTTGAAATGCTTCATGCCTAAAAACCTCAAATTTCTTGGAAACATCACAAACTTAGGAATTTCAAAACCAAATCCCTTTGTTTCAACAACATCATTACTAGTATTGATCCCAAAGCTAATCCAATTTATTCTTTACCTAGTTCACCATGCCACTTATAAGATGGAAATGTTATGCTTATAAAAGAAACTACTCATATTGAATATGGTACTCTATCATGCCCTCAACCAATTATAGTTTTTAACAAACTCTCAGCTACTGAATATGATAACTTTAGTCTATTCTTTGATATATATCATGAGATCTTTAGTTGGTTCTATAAGGACATGACTAATATTGACCCTATCATTATGGTGCACAACATCATCACTTATCCTAATGCTAAACATATGCATCAAAAGAAATATAAATTTCCACCTGAGGTTTCCACTTTATGTCACAGAAATTATCAAAATTTTTGATGATAAATTTATCAAACTAGTGGATTACTCTAAATGGTTTTCTAACATGGTTCCTTTTCATAAAAAATTTACTATGGTCATTCATAGCTACATTGATTTTCATAATCATAATCTCAATTGTCTCAAGGACAATTTACCTTTACCTTTGATAGCTTCTATTATCGATTCCATAGCTAATTATGAAATGTTATCTCTTAATGATGGCTTCTCGAGCTATAATCAACTTCACATTACTCTTGAGGACCAACATAAGACCACTTTGACCATAGAATGGGGCACCTATTACTATGTTAAAACTCCCTTCAGCCTTAAAAATGATGGAGCCACTTACCAATGAGCAATGATTCACAATCTTTCATGATCTTATTTATAAAATTGTTGAAAACTATGTGGATGACCTCATTTACAAGTCTAAATGTCACAAGACTCATCTTTCTGATCTTGCCATCATCTTTGACCATCTTATCCAATATAGAGTAAGACTAAATCCTTAAAAATGTGTATTTGGTGTCACATCTATAAAATTATTAGGATTATTAGTCTGTCTCCATGGCATTAGTGTTGACCTTGATAAGATTAGTGTTATCATTAACATGCCCATTCCTCATTCCATTCTACACATTTACACTTACATCAATAAACTTAGGGAAATTAGATTATTTATCTCCAAAATGGCTTATCATATTTACTCCATCAATTATCTTCTTAATAAAGGTAATGCTTTAGAATGCATGGATCTATGTCAAAAATCCTTTGAAAATATGAAAGAATCATTTCTTAACCTGTGTACACTTCATCCTCCTTCAAGTGATCAACCTTTGATCATATATACTTCTTCCACACCCATATCAGTTAGGGAAATGCTTACCCAACAAGATGATAATGGAAGAGATTATGCCATCTATTAAATTAGTTGAGGCCTCATTGATTATGAGAAATATTACACAAGTCAAATGTGATTGCCTCACCATATATTTGTCAACTAAAAATATTTGACATTACATGCTTTATCAAACCATTGATGTCATCATTCATTATTAACCCCTTCATCAATTATTATCTAAAGCCATTTTTCCTAAAGATATAATTGTAAAATGGATGGTCCTTAATGAATTTGACCTCTGCATCATTACTCAAAAAAATTTCAAAGGACAAATCATAGTTGATCAACTTGATGTAACTCCTATGCCAGCTACCAATCACCTTCAAGATAGTCTTCTAGATGACAATATTCTCTATATTAAAGCTCTCAATAAAGATATTTCTCTTAAATATTATTTATATAACTTCACTATTGAACTTCAAATAAGTAATCTTGATAAATTAGCTATCCTCATCGATGCTACTAAACCAAAAGTAGTTATTGAATAACTTCTTCAAATTAATGTTGACTTACATGAAGATATTTGAACCCTTCACTTTGAGGGTGTTAAATTCTTTCAAGGAGATGGATCAAGTTGTATTCTTATAGGTCCTCTTGGTAAAATCATTCCTTTATATTTTCACTTAATATTTGATGTCACTAATAATATGGTAGAGTACAAAGCTCTAATCTTAGGCATGAGAATTGTTCTTGATTTAGTTATCCAATAATTGCATTCCTTATGTGATTCTAAGCTCATTTACCACTAATTAAATGGTGATTACGAATCAAAAAGTGAAAATATCATCACCTATCATCAAATTTCAACTACTCTCACCAAAGACTTTATTTTTTTTAGTATTGAACCTATCCCTCAAGATCAAAATTTTATTGTTGATTCCCTTTCTTCTTCAACATCTCTCTTGCATCCCCACCAAGTTATTTTTTATCCCACTTTTCTTATACAAATAATAAAATCTCCATCCTATATTCAAACATAAGATTTACTTATCTTCCACATCAAGTTATCACCAATTGACAAAGGCCATGGTATAAATACATCATTCTATTTTTGGAACTCCAACCTTATCCTCCCAACTTAGACTCTCATGAAAAGACTTGCATTCATATAAAAGATTCTAAGTATGTATTTTGATATAACATCCTTTATTATCAAAACATTGGAGTTACCTTACTCCATTATGTTATGCAAGATGAGGTCCTTCCTTTTATTGAACAAGTACATGAGGACATTTACGGTTTCCACTATAGCAAACATGCTACAGCCTATAAACTCATATATATGGGATACTTTTGGACCACTCTTAAAAAGGATGCAATTGAATTCACTAAAAATTGTACCCTTTTATAGCTTCATGATGATCTAATACATTCACCTCTAGCCAAACATTAAATTATTGAATCTCCCTGGCCATTTTCTATGTGGGAATTAGATTTAATAGGAAAATTTCCCTGGTCTCAAGATGAACATGTATTTATCATCATAGCTATAGAATACTTTACCAAATGGGTTGAGGTGATGCCTCTAGTTAATGTCACTGGTACCGCCATCTCAAAATTTATTCTTAATAAAATAATTTTCCACTTTGGTTTTTCCCATACTATCATTTCAAATAATAGTGGTAATTTCAAAAATAAGGATGTCAAACAACTCTGTCCTAAATTTAAGATCAATCAAAAAATGACACACCCTATCTTTTTCAATGTAAGGTCCAAGTTGAGGCCACCAATAAAATCCTTAAAAAAATTCTCTAGGAGATAATTCATGAAACTTGCATAGATTGGTACCTTCATCTTTATCCTACTCTTTGGGCCTATCAGACAAGCATATATGTTGCCATTAGGTCAACCCCATTTTCTTTAGTCTATGGTTTTGAGTCAGTCCTACCATTATAATTTAAGCTTTCCTCTCTTCATATATCTCTTCATTGTATCATATATGATGAAGAACTATGAAAATATCACCTTCATGCCCTTGATCTCCTTGATGAATATTGTCTTTTTGATTTTCAACATAATCACTAATATAAGCCCTGTATGGCTAAACAACATAAAAAACATGTTAAATTTTACATGTTTAATATTGGTGATCTTATCCTTAAATTAAACTACACCCATGATAAAGAAGGTAAATACACCCAAAAATGGTGGAGTCCCTATTTAGTGAAATATATTCTTGGTCCAAGTACTTACTAACTTAAAACCAATGAAGGGCATGTTTTAACAGATCCCACCAATGTAAAAATCCTCAAGAAATATTTTGCCTAACCCTTCCCTTATTTTAATAATTTTTATATATTCTATTTATGTAACACTTTTTTTAGGTTACTTACATGGGTCTCTCCTTCTGTAGTAGTTATCTACATTCATAAACCTTATTCCTTTCTTTTGATCTTTTGGTCTTCCCTTTTTTTTTTATGAGTTGCATTGTAAAACTACAAATAGGACCCAATATTCCTCATGATGTACTATAGTATTCTTTATTTTCATATTTTTTCTTTACACACTATTTGTGACCCTTGGGTTTCTCCTTTGTGAGTTGTAGTGTAAGACCATTGATAGGACCTAGCCTTCCTCACAAATACCATCTTTTTCTTAACTCGTTCATTTTTTTACATGATTTTTATCACCCTCATGGGTTTCTATTTTATGATTTGTAGTGTAAGACCATGGATAATACTTGGCCTTCCTCATAAAATCACCTTTTTTTCATTCATTTTCTAGAATATATTTTAGCAGTGGTTACAAGTTCTTGATCTTTATTCCCAGCATTAGCTTTTGCTTCTTTTTGTAGATGAAATTTTCACAACAAACTATGTTAGCATGTTTTTCCCCCATTTCCCTCATTCTTATGATAATGAATCACACTTTTCTATAATTATATCCCTTTTTTAGCCTTTGTCACATTTTTTTGCAATTTGAATTAATTTGAATTGTTTCATGTTTCATTCCTCTTGATTTCATTTCCTTTCACTCCATATTGGATAAAACAAGGTTGAAATCAAGACAGAACTTTTATTTCACCTAATTTTATGAGCATCTTAGACACCATGCTCTTTGGATTTCTCTCTTAGAAACTAAGTCTCAAGTATTCAAATGAAATTCATATTTACCTCCCATGTTTGGTTTTCCATATCCATATGGAAGAGGAATAGAAAAATCCATCAAGAAATTTAAAATCCAAATAATTTGAAACAAAATCCAATGATATATAAAAGGAAACATACAAATCTCAAAATTCAACATCAAACAAAAATAAGTGATTACAAGGACATCTCATATCTTTAATTTAATCTAAAACTCCATAGTTAGACTCAAACTAGAGTCAAGGTCCATTAGGGTATGGTAGTCTAGTAGATTGGAATAGGAGAATTCAAAAAAATCTATGGTGCTACCTAATTTATCACACAAGTATCTAATCTTCACCGTAGATCGATAACTCTATTATGGGTCTTGAGGAATGAGGAACAAATTGTGGGAAGGTAAGTCTATTTTAATTTTCATGCATATATCCTTCATGAGATTATCAAAAAATTTCATTTGTTTACCTAAGACTTGTGTGGGTAAGAAATGTTCTTCAAAGTCCCTAAGGTCGATAGTCTTCTTATTTTGGCAAATCTAATTTGAGTGTCTTGACTTAGATAAAGAGTGCCTTTACCTTAGTTTTTCCTTCATTATCCCCTCCACCTATTTAATTTCCCCCTTGATAGGCAAATTGTGATTCTAAATTTATTTTCCCTATTCTTTACTTCTTTCTTCTTCACATATTAAAAATATGCTAACACTACTTTATTTCAATTTTATGTGCCCTTAGAATAAAATAGCGTGCTTGAGAAACTATGGATTACTTTCGTTACACCATATATCTACATTTATAAATATGCCTTTATTTTATTTTAACATTTATCATTATTGTACTACCCTTTTTATAGACATTTGGGTCTATTTATACTTTCCTATACTTTTTCCCTTTATGAGTGAGGTTGGTTTGTTACTTCTCACTCAACAATGTTGTTTTCCCCCTTTTATGTGCCTTTTTCCATTGATGATTGAGTAAGGATTGTTATTGCTCACTCATCAATGTTATTTTACCATTTTTCTTGCCCATATTTATTTAAGGATTCTTATTTATTTCACATTGATGTTTGATTACCATCCTTTTTGGCATGTATCCTTGGTTTGACTTGGTGAGTTTGCCTTAAGGTTTACTTGTTTGAGTTTTTTGGTTTTTAGTGCCCTTGGATTTTTGGTTACCTAATTTACTATAGATTTTGACTTGGTCATTTGGTCTAATATAGCACTTGTCACCCCATCTTGCTAAATAACTAAGTACATCTCATCCACATAACATTAGTTATCTTGGATTTCTTATGTCTATTTATTTTTAATCTTTAGTTTAGTACTCTTGGGTTTGTCTAAAGCAGTCTCTACACCGTCCACAATCAAAATTAAAAATACAATAGATAACCTCCAATTATAAATGTATATCAGGGTATTCATCAAATTTAATTTTTAGTTATTTCTCTTTTTAGTCATTTGATTTCAATTATTTTTTCTCTAAAATATTGCATTTTTTTAGCATCAACATTGTGTGTTACTATGTTCTTTCTCAAAGCACCATCCTATGTTGCACTTACATGACACATGATGAGATTCGAGTGGGTCATATGTATACACATAATATTTTTAACTTTTATAAAATATTAATGCTTTCTTCTTGAAAATAACCCTTTGAGACTCAATCTATCTGAGTACATGCCTTAAAAGGTGCACCGAGAAAGGGGTGGGTAGAACATTGGTGTCTCATTGGATTGTTGTCCATTATTTCCACTTATTACCAATCCAACCAACTCATAAAAACCATTCCCTAAGATACTAATCCTCTTTCTCACACTCGTCTAGTCTTCTCCCACTTTCCATCTCTCTTTTCCTCACCTTAAGCCCCTTTCAATAGTCTACAATACTAGTTCAATTAGGTCAACCCTGCATTATTATGGGTAAAATTCTTTTAGATTATAGGTCAGCTCTTAGTTGACCTAGCTCATGACCTATTGAATTTTTGTCCATAATTATATTAGGTCAATTGGGTTGACCTTGGAAACCAAAAAATTTGGAAGGGATTAGGGTTAAATCTACCTATATATACAAGATCATTTCATCATTATTTACCATTGAACAATAGTTATTATTCACTTGTGATTTTGCACATTCTACTCTTCCACCATTATACTTGAGGAGCCTTAGCTTAGAGTTTATACTTAGATAATCTAGTATTTTGGAGGAGTCTTAGATGATTTGGCCTTTCTTAGTGATCCTTATAAACCACAAAATCATCTTGCAAAGCCCTTTTAGCCAAGGGAGAGATTGAGTCTCAATGGGTTCATCTTTCAGGTAAGTATTCTCTAACATTACTCTTCTCTCTAGTAGATACAGGTAGCATAAGTATTGACTTTGAATAATATTACTCTTCTTCTTCATGCATTAGGGTCTTTCTCATACATAGCTTAATGAAGATTTTCCTATTCATGTTTGTTTGCTTATAAACCTTGATATTTTTCCACATGCTTTGGTGAGTATTAGACTAGACTTTACTTATTTTTAGTTTAGTGAATATGAAAACATAGGACCTAGTTAGGGTTATTGCAAGATTATGCTTGACTAGAGGATTTGGAACCCTACCTAGAGTTATTTATTATGGTAAGAGATCCCCTAATTAGGTCTAGTGGATCCCCATATTGGTCATGTTCTTGATTATCTAATGTATACCCAATCAAAAATGTAAGTATGATTTATCTTCTCCAAGTTATGATTGATTCATTGACATGATGAATTTTTGATTGTATACACCTCTTATAATTCATATTTTGTTATATTATAATAGATTGAATCAATCCCAATTATTATGTTTTCCTTTTTATCACTCAAGTCATTTCCATCTTCATATATCTCTATTGAAACTTTTTCACTTACATCAAAAAGGAGAGGCTACTTCTCAAAAAGTGGCATGGTAGACCCTTGTAAATACTCAAGAAGATGAGATAGATCCAATGTTGTTATCATGAATGTTTGATTTTGATCATTGGGTTTCTCAAATATGATCACCTTAACCTCCTCTCTCTACTAAAAAAATTATTAAATATATTTCCATTAAGGAAAGGCCTTGGGATTTTGAAGATAAAGGAGTGGATACTAAATGAACTCCTTCTTAATTTCTAGAACAACACTTGGACTTAAACTTGAATGCTCTTCACTCTCCCTAGACTATTGTACATGTTTCTGAGTCATGAACTTGGGTTTAAGAGATTCTTCCTTTGTACTTATTACATCCATGAGAATGAATGAAGGAACTTGATATTTAGATTGTGTTTCCTTTGCAGCTACCATTGATTATTGAAGATGTTGGTTTGAAAGCTCAATTTGCTTGGCTAGGTGAGCCTCAAAATCATAAACCAACTCATTGGAGATCTCTCCCTACTTATTATAAGATGAATGCTCTTGAATGATATACTATTAAACATGGAAATTAGGCTCATCAAAAAACACCTATTCAACCTTTTGAGGTCTCTCTTGGATATATTTACAAGTAGGACAGTTTGCCAACCTCTGAATGGAATCTTGAGGGTTGTGATATACATTGGTTTGATATTCATGAAGAGAAAAAGGAATCTCAATGGGTAATTAACGTTTCTCATGAACTAATAACTTATATTCAATAGTTACAATTAGACCACCTATGTTAATTATATCACCACTAAATTTAGATGGCCTTGTATTATGAAAGATGCACATACTTATTCAGCTTGTTGTAATGAAGCTCTCATGCTCTCAATTTCATGATTGGATATCTCTTCTGCATAGCTCTTTTGAGTGTCTATGCTCACCATCTATTTCTCATAAACAAACAAGGTTTGTTTTAATCTTGATATTGATTGTCTTGAAGCTTGATTGAGTTGATTAGGAATGTCAATAGATTACCATGACTAATTGGATTGATAAGTAGGTTGCAAAAGAATTGAATTAGGTTTAGAAGGATCTTAGGATTGATATTACCTTTCATATTATTTTTTAGGGTGAGTATAGGGATGATAGGGATCATAAAAATATGTATATCGTTATATTATAACTATTGATAAGGATATGAATGGCCAAAGTCTACTCCATAGGCTATCATAACTTAGAAAACACATGAAAATATATGAATTATGAATAAAATTTTCCCTTTACCCTAGAGGTGAGGATCATATGAGTACTTAAAATTTATTATGAAGACTACGATGCTATAAATGAGTACTTTAATGGTTGAATCTATCTCCCATTGAGAATACCAAAACTATTAGCAACCAAAGTTGTACCTTGCTAAAGTAGATTACATGAATCTCTTGTAAATATGGACTAACATTGGAATGGTCTAAGGTAGTGGGACACCTCTATCTTAGACTAGAACTCTATAATTTTGAGGTTATATCTTATGATATATCTAATTTTCTCAATCTAATAAAACTTACTATGTTTTTTTGGGATGAAAAGGGTTATAAGGATTATTGAAAGGGAAATATACATTACTGATGATGATACACATGTATATCTTATTCAACCATTCTATTTTAACTCATATGACATTGATAAGATAATTCAAATAATTAAATCCTATAATTCCAAAGGATTCTTATGCAATAATATTTCACATAGAGGTTTCACAAAGTGATCAAAGCATGAGGGAAATGATGGTAGGGCTGATTCAAGGCACTAACTAGTCAATATATCCATTGTCAACTTAGTTAATCAACATCAAACATTGTATATGACCTACATAAAATGGCATAGTAGTAACTATGTGAGATTAAGACCTGACAAAGGATAAAATACTACCATAAGTGAAAATGAAACTAATATATCACACTAAACTTGTATATAAGAATACAAAAATAGTCATTATATTCATATCAAAAGTTTATAAAGTTCAATCTTAGTAGAGTGTCATCATGCCCAAGAGAGGGATGTTGAAAAATGGCCTAAAGGCCTAAATATATAGAAAAATAGAGAATATCTAGATGATTTGGTGTAGAGGAGAGAAATATAAGATAGATAATCATCAACTTAAAATAATATTTAATTATAATTTGCAAATAATAGTCCTTTAAACTTCTCCCTGTGTCTAGTGTATTGCATGTTGATTGCATTATCTCCTTGGAATTGAAAACAATGTGTTGGGCCCCATTTTTATTATCCAATCTCCTCTTCTAGCATGCTACTCCATATTTTTATTAGACAACTATTGTTGAAGTGAGTTAACTCATGAATTGGAACTTAAGATGAGTTATGCATGTGAATGAAGTCGTTGAAGCCCAATTAACTCATCACATGGATAAATTTTTCATGATTTGTATCAGCTTAAGAGTCATGAAAACTTGAAATTAACTCTCATATATAGTATTTTATGCCATTCTAATTCACTTGATTGAGTAAATAAGTCTATGAGGCCAAATTGGGCCTAGTAGCCTAACTTTTTATGATTGGTAGCCATTATAATCTACATAAAACATTAAAAATATAAAAATATGATGAATTAAAGACATTATAAAAATTATTATATCATGGAATGGGTCATCCTTGGAAATCAACACCTATAAATTAATCAAATAGGTTAACTAGGTTAGATTTTCCTTCATTTCCTATAGACTAGCCAATTTGAATTAGATCATAGAGGTATTTATAGGCATGTTTTTGGAAATATTACTGATTTATGAGGAATAAAAGTGCCAAAATTCACTCTCCATTGATTATAATTCATTAAACTACCTTGTACCTCTATTTTGAACACTTTTTCTTTAAAAAAATCTATTTTATATCATGTATGTGTACACTTTTTAGGACTTTATCTAAGTTTAATTAATGTTTCAATATGTTTTAGGATGATGGATGATGTTTTGATTGTAATAAATTTTACTTTTCTCAAAACTGGTCCTTATGAGGTTTTTGGAGGTGAACCTTCTTAACGATGGTTCATAAAGTATAGAAATCCAAACCAAAACTTATTTACATGAATATTTATTACATATACCCCATAAAATTTCCATACAAGATTATTTTATCAAGAAAATGGTGTGAAAAGATATGTACATAATAAAGTCTGCCTTTAAGGTTTTGCATGCATTTTAGACATGCTTAAGATCTTAGTGATGGTTAATAAACATCATCCCCTCAACAAAAATAAATCCTTCATGTATTATAATTTAATATTGGTAATTAAAACATTCTAATATCATTTGGATAAACTCCCATTTTGGTGAAAGATATGAACACTTTAATAGATAGTTTGAATGGGTGTCTTGACTGCAGAGTTTGAATTTCTTATTGTGAGTGAAATTGAACATTATATTATATTTATTACTATTGTAATACCTATTTTAGGACCAATACCATCTCATTACACATTATCATGGTGTCATATTTATTTTAAAGGTCTGATAATGTCCTTTAATGTTATAAGTATTATAGGCCTCAAGGTTATCTTTAGGCCTAAATGATAGAATACTAAGTTTAAATGTTTGAGGCACATATAATAAGATACGAAGGTTTTTTTTTTAAAAAATCCATAAAATTTAACCTCATATGACCTCTTTTTTATATCTAAACTCAACATTAACTCCATGCTTCTTAGAACTGCTTGTAGGAATGAATGTGTGTTTGCATAGGTAGAGGTCTACAAGTGTTTTATCCTCATAAATAAAGTATAATGAGTTTTAAAAATCTTACATATGATCTCATAATTATATATTTATTTTTTAAAATTCCTAGAGTCATGAAATGTTCTATATGCCTTCCTTTCTCTAGCCTAGGGTTCTTTAAAAAACACAGTCTGTATAGCCCTTGGTCAAAGTTTTGGTGAATTCCCCCTATTTATATTAAAATTTAATCTTCATGATATGTTAAAATTTAATTTTAATATTTTCCTTAGGTTCAAGTATCTAATTATTAACTTGAAATACTTTGAACCCACATGGATGTCATCACTCCTAACATAGTACACAAACATGCTTGCTTGTTTTATCCCTCAAGGGCATGGTTTGATTTGAACTTGGAATTTCATGACCTATAAATAGGTGTTTGAAGACTAAAAATCACCCTCTTATGCTCATAAAAAATTCAAATTAATTTCAAACCTTCTACTAAACCTGTATACCTCTAAGAACCTTGCCTAATTCCTTCATTATCTATCACGAGACAAGCAGTTGACTACGTTAAAATAGTGAACACTTATACCTTTGGTAAGACCTTCACAAAGGAAAGGGAGGATTGAATAGATTATAATGATTATTTATACCAAAATGATAGGTTTTAATTTTCCTATAATTGCTCTAAAGTAACCATTTCCTCCAAGATAGGCTTCCAACATTGATTGAGTATTTGACTGTATGTGTTTCATGATTATGTTTTCTATTATTAGCTTTGTATTTGTGTGTAATAATGTTTCATAAGGATATATTAGGATTTAAAATATTTATTTAATCACCTTATTCCTTCATTTTTTAATATTTTATACCTCTATTCAACCTATGTAACTTTTGTCACACCATACCTTTTCAAAGACTTCTCATTATGATTGTGTATTAACATTGTTGTAGATGGTTTTGATGAGATTAAAAGTGTTTACTAATAATATTATCATATCCTTAGTGATTTTAATACCCCTTTATGTCATTTAAAACCTCCCTCTCATCCTCTTCCTCAATCATATTGAATCTTCTTGCATGTTATTAATCCTTACACACAATCCTATATTGTATAGGCATGTGTACCTTCAATTTCATGCTCTTGGTAGTGATTTAATTATCTTGATAATTTTTGAATGTGTAAATTTTATATTTTATTAGAGATAATATCTCACAATCCTCATTCTTGAGTTTATGGTCTTTATTTTTCACTTTAGCACATATAAGTGACTATGTCAATGAAATTACCATTTGGTATGGTTGTAAGTGTATAATTTTAAGGTCAAAACTGACTGTCATTATTTAGACACTCCTCTTTTTATCCTATGGTATAATTTCATCATTATTGCTCCTATGAACCTTCTAAACTATCATGAAACTTTTCATAAACCAATTTTCTCTCATCCTTTTTACAAGATTAGGAGATAATCATATACTTTTCTGGTTGTAAGTAGTCACTTCATGAGATTTTAACTGAGTCTCTACCTAATTTGAAGGGCATAGTTTAGTAGAGACTCTTAAATTATTTTGAGATATTCCCCAAACATTGAAATAACCTTATTAAACCAAGAATATAATAATACCCTTTTAACATAGTTTGACTATCAATGTGCTTAAAAGGTCTCTTATCCAACTATAAGTGGTGATTCATATGAGAAAAATGACCAAAATTGAGTTTTTTTATATTCATGATATCTCTTTGGTTAAAGTATCATGATCCCTATTGACTACACTATCACCTTTTTAAGTATTTCTCTACTTTCTTGAAAATAGGTTTTTCCTCATGATACTCTTGATTGTAGCCTTTAGATTTGGGTCCTATATAGACTGAGTAAAAGTTTATTGTTATTAAAAACACACTTGATAAACCACTTGGAAATTTTTTTTATCCTTGAATTTCTAAAATATCACAAATCTCACTTTAAATAGTCCATGAACCTCTCCTTACTTTTATGTTTGATCTCATCTCTTTCTTGTATGGATGTAGATGGAGACTCTATGTTCATTGTACAGACTATGTAATGGTTTTAGACCTTGGTAAGCAACACAAAACATGAAAATGATCCTTTCCTAACTTGATGATAGAGGAATGATGCAATAAGAAAGACCTTGAATGAGATGGTGGAGTATTTCCCTCCTTTGTATCTTCATGAATATCTTGACTAAACTTTTTATTGATTGTAAGTGGAGACTTTCCTCTCCTTTAGTAGGGTTTCAAGGTTTGCTGAGCACACTTGCATGAACATAAATATTCTTAAACACACTTAACTATTTTCTTTATAGTTTTTTCATGAGATGAAGGTGAGATGGAATGTGGTGATGATGATTAATGATGTATAATGGAATGGTGATGGATTGAAAAGCATGAAATAGTGAGGAATAACAATGACAAGATAGTGTAGATGGATGAAGCAAGATGGAGTGATTAAGAGCATGAAGAGTGTATTTTGTCACCATTTCGAGGGTATTATGTAAGCATGACCATACCTTATATCAAAATTATCAATTTTGAGGGATTTTAAGGAGCATAAGAGGATGAAATTGAAACCTATGAGTCTGCTAGGATCCTTAAAAAATGATAAGAAACCTTAAACATTGTTAAACTAAGATTCCAATAGAGTTGTTGAGAGCACATAGAAGGCTTCCTTGCTATGAAAAGTCATGAAATTTTTGATAATATTTAATGAATCACATATTAACATGAAATATAAATTCTCAAACAATAATCCAATAAAACTTTAAAACCCTTTTCTCTCCTGGATCATACAAATCTCATTACATGTTTGTATACTACAATCTTGCACTATTATGTTTTATTGAGATCTATTTAAACCTCACATATGTGGAAAATAACTAACTAATACCATGTAAAGGTGAAATATTTTATTTTTATTCTCCAAAATCTTGAAATTTTCTATCATGATGCCTTGATGAAGAGAAAACATAGAAATTTGATTGGTTACTTAGATGCATAAGCCATAATGAGTGCCTTGAATTCAAAGGGATGGTTCATGAAGGTGAGAGGACAAAATTGTGAACCAATTTATTTATATGTAATATCCTTGATGCTAATTTATTTGACCAAATGTTTTGACCTTGATTTTCTCTCTCATGGTCATACCACCTACAAGCCTAAAGGGCTCTCACTATGTGCAAAGAATCTAGATGACTAAAGGGAAATATTTTTGGGCATGTATTAAATATTATTGCCTTTAAATTCTTATATAACAACTTATATTCCATATTTTTCATACTCATGAGATCTAATATAGGGAATGGGCCATACAAGTTCATACCTTGAATGGAAAATGCATGAAATAGCCTTGCTTTTGTCTTTTCTTCACAACTTAAGTCTTTAACTACCAATATTAGATCATAAGAAGGAATAAAAAAATTCATGGGTGTTTTAAGACAATAATTAACCCTATTACACATATATGTGGAAAAAAGTAGCATGTGTGAGCTCTTGGATGCTTTTTTAAAGGCTTAAACTTGCATAAAAAGATCTTTTCAAGGCATGAAACTTCTAATTAAGATAATGAAATAAAAATGAAAGTATTTAAAAGTAATATGAAGGTATTTATGATTGGTTTATTTACTTTTACCCCAAATTTACCACTTGAAGGCTCAAAAAACTTCATTTTTTAGTTAGCATAACCATAGTAGACCACCTTGTATAGGCTTATAATAGGGTCCTATAAAGTTTCACATTACATCGGGTGGCTTTTGGGATAAATTTCCAATAGGATCTACTCAAAAACTTACTTTCCAAATTTTTTTTGACTAGTCTTATGTCCAAGTGGATCATGATGTTAAGTGAATTTGAGATTGAATATGTACATCAAAAGGCCATTAAAGGTATGGCACTTATAGATCAACTTATTGAATCACCCTTATAAGATACCAAGGCATTCATTTTTAATTTCCCTAATGAGTCAATCATGAAATTAGATGAATAATTATTCTAAGCCTCATCACTAGACCCTTTACTTTGATGGTTCTTATACTTCTCATGAAGATGAAGCTGATATTATATTCATAAATCTATAAGGGATCTTATTCCCAAAGAATTTTACATTGGTTTTTGTTGTATTAATAATATAATATAGTATGAAATACTTATTTCAAGGATTCATCTAGATTTACAATATAATATTAATAAATTACATGTTCATGGAGATTTTCAATTGGTTATTAACCAAGTGATAGAGAAATACTAGAACAAAGATGACAAGATTATTGCTTACAATAATATGGTGGATCATCTTAAACAAAAATTTTAACACATCCAGTTTGAAACTATAGATTCCATGGAAATAACTGATTCACTAATAAAAATTAGATATCATGTTATGGATGTTACAAATGACAACTCATGAACATTATAAATATGAAATAGCATGTGATATTGTTGTTCCCAACTCAACTTGGTACTCTGATATATATGCCTAACTTAATTATCATATTATCCCTTATAACCTTTGCCATAATAAATAGAAATCCTTAATTCATAATTCCTCTCTTTATACCATACTCACTGACACAATCTATCCTAAAGGCTATGATGAAACTCTAATTCATTGTTTAGTTTAGATAGAGTCTAGATTAGTTATTAAATAAGTATATGAAGGGATTTTTGGTTCCCACACTAGGGTAATGATCCTTTCTAATAAATTCCTATGTACATGGTATTATTAGACAACTATGGAGGCTAATATATGTGCTTAATTAAAAAATTGTGTGGCTTGTCAAAAGTATGTCAATCTCATTCATGCACCATCAATTCAATCAATCACTATGCCATAGCCATTTTATACATGGGGAATTGATCTTAAATTGAAAATTAATCCTTATTATTTATATGGACATCAACATATCCTTACTACAACTAAATATTTTAAAAAGTGAGTTGATTCCATTCCACTCACTTATATAAAAGGGTAAGTATATTTCAAAGTTCATCCTGAATAATCTCTTTTGCCTCTTTGGCATTTGCTTTGACCTTATTTATGAAAATTGAAGATCCTTTAAAAATAAGGAATTCAAATCACTTTGTGCAAACACCATATCAAGAAACACTTTTCCTCAAAGTAACGGCCAAGCTAAAGCATCTAACAAAACCATGGTCCAAATCCTTAACAATAATATTAATTATTTTAAATGTGAATAAAATTTACAAAAAAATTATACTTTCTAGGAATACCATACCAATACTTTAAATCCAAAAAAATCCACACCATAATCCCTTGTTTATTTCCTTGAGGCTATTCTCCTTATCAAGATCAAGTTTCCTTCCTTGTACATTTCATTGAAGGATATTATTTATGAGGAGGAATATAGAGTATCTTAGTTTTAAAAATTAGAACTACTTAATGAAAAATGGATATATTATTTGAAAAATATCAAATCATATCATAATAGGTAATTTTATAATTACAAAAAGTGTATCAAACATAGAGACTTTAAACTTGGTAACTGTTGACTATTAGATTTGAACCCTTGTGAAGATAGTTTTAGGCCTTCACAGTCTGAAGTATCATGGAGATAATATTAGAATATGGGTGGCCTAATATATGGATTTAATCTTTGTATTTTAAGGTATATATCCCCTTTATGCATTAGTTAAGATCTCTACTGTACACTACCAGCTTGCAAGGAAAAAGAGAAGAAGGTAAACTGAATGGAAAACCTATCTAACTAGGGTGATACACCAAAATATGGACTCAAATTGTGTGGTATGCACTAATAAGGTTGAATAATAACATAAACTTGATTTCACTTATCAAATTGAATCCTAAAAACATCATTGTTTCACACATATGCTCAGGCTTGATGCATGATCTAAGGTAGCTAGTTAATAGGTCTATCAAGGACACTAAAGAAATATCACACTTGAAATAAATAAAAGATGATTAGATTACACTATGAAACATATAAGGATAATATAAAACCTAAAAATGTGTAAGGATGAATTTAAAAAATGAAAGGAAGTTTATACTATCACTATCATTAATCAACAAACCATGAAAAAACACTAAACATAAGCTTTGAGGAGGTATGAATTCAATCTTATTCATTTAAAATAGGAAATTAAAAGTTTTTTTATAAGCATGGACATGCCAAAACTTAGATTAATTATTGTTTTAAATTCCATAAATTAGCTTACATATAGATAATAAGAGAGAGGAGAGAGAGAAAGACAATATCCACAAAACTAGGAAATGTAAGATTTACTTAGTCTTCCTCAATTCTAAAATAGCATATCTTGATTATCTCTTTACCACCTTTGGAAAATGGTGTAAAGGTTGAGGTGAGACAAGTATTGAATAGTTTAAGTAGTCTTTGGGCATTGATAAATAATGTTTAACCAACATAACCTCTAAATCTTTACTTACACACCCCTATGTCCTTGGTCAGGAAGTCATTTCCTTGAAAATAGGCCTTAAAGGCTTAGTAAAGTCTTTATTAATCTATCCTTTGAAAAATTATACTATGATTTATGAGGTCCTTCCATCATTCTTGGGATATTATAATCTCTTTGATTGCATGTTTGACTCATTCAAAACACTAGGCATTTAAAGGAGATAAGGCATTTTTGCAGACTTGGAACCTTCTAAAACCTTTACCAACTCCTTCCAAATAATAATTTACCTTTTAATACCTTTTGGAATATATAATATGTATCATCTTTTACAAATTTTATTACAAGCCTTATACAATGATTTAGTATTTTGACTCCTTGGAAAGCTCATCTTCAACATGACGTAGAAGGGGAAAGTTTAGTTTATCCTCAAGACTACATTTTTTTTTTCATTAAAGATCTCCCAATAGAATATCAGACCTAGAAAAAGACACTTTAAGACACCAAACACTTAAAAATATGTGGTTTTACACTAAAACCTTGAATTTTTTCTCAAATCCTTTTAGTCCTCCTAACAAGTAAATCTCCTTGTCTAGAAGAATTTGGAGATGACTATGAAAAAATGATAATATTTTTAGATACCCATTAATCTATTACATATTCACAAAAAAATTTGTGATCTAATTCTAAGTATAAGTGTACTTTCTATCTCATTATCTCTCCTAAATTAGGCTTAATTAGCCCTCCTAAGATTAGAAAGTAGAAATCTTACTAGTAAGAAACACCACAAATGTGAAACTATATAAAAGTTTTTTTATTAAATTTTAAAATATGTTCACAAACCTCCATGTCAATTTTGGGGTCCTAAGACCGTATGAAAGTTTGAAAACTAATAAACCATCTTGCTACCTAGTCTTATTTTGAGCTTGTTTGGGATTGCTTTGGATAATGGTCCTAGTTTGATCACACCCAGAATATCCTATGAAACATTTTGGACATTAATATATAGGTTACATCCCAAATTACATAATCCAATGACTAGGAAGTTCTCCCCTTCGTATAACACCAAAAAAACACCAAAAACATGTAGAAATAGGGTATTTTTAGCAATACGTACAAGTGACATCAAAATAAAAATACATGTTCAAAAACTCCTTGGAGTCATAAACAACATCCAAGAGGTTTTATGAGAAAACCATGTCATTATATTCATTTCAGGTCTTTTCTCCATGCCTAGTCATTATCAAGGTTTAAGCCATGTTTGGGGTCTTAACGATTGTTCATAAAGAACATAACACCATATAAAATACTTCCACTTGGAAAAACTTCCAAAATAACCTCCTCAAATACCCTAAATTGATCATCTCCCCATGAAAAGAGTGAGAAATGGTATGAGTAAGTAAAGTTCATCCTTAGGTGGTTTTCTTAGCATTCTTGAGCTTTGAGAGAGGTCTACTTTGAGTTTTGGGTCTCAAAACTCAATTGAATTATTAGGAAGAGTTCTTAAACATTTAAAACAATCCCCTCCATGATTATAAATTATCTTATAGTATTCATCACTCTTATGTATGCTCATGGTGTATTAGTTAGGGTATTTGGTGTTTAGAGCATATCTCCTTCTCGTTATCCCTCAAGAGAATCTAAGTTGAATCCTAATTTTTTTTGTCACCTAGAGTTGTATGTAAACCTTATCCATGAATATGTACTATCTTATTATCCCTTAATTAATTTTGGAAACTTGTTTTATGCTTTGAGATCAAATGGACCCACTTAGTCTCAAGATTACCCCTTATCAATGGAATGGACAAGGTTTAAGATAAAATAATGGGTATATACACTATTTTTATATGCTTAAAATGATCATGGATTAATTTTTATACTTATTAACACTATCTTTACCATTTTTCAAAACATAATCATGCTTATAGAGTCCTCAACACACTATATTACCTTAGGACTAGCTAGGTCTATTATGTGTAGGGTTTCCTCATTAAGTCTAGACTTTGTTTTTGACATTCTCACCTTTACATAAGATCTGAGGTCTAAAAATATTTTGATTAATTATGGAAACCATTCACCAATTAACCTTAATCCTTATAAACCCTTTGACAGTCCTCACCTTTCCCAAAACAATCTAAACACTCATAAGGAGTAGGCAAACCTATAGTCTATGTCTTGATTGTATATGGATATTAGGACATTAGTTTGCTCAACCACATAAAATTTCTTTGGATGACATTACTAATATTATCAATCTGAGGTAGACCTCGGATTTCTTACCTCATATCTCTTATTTCCTTCTTAGGCTTAGGACTAACCTATCCATGTATGCTTATAGGTGATTTTAGAGGGTCTTGACTATGCTCTCTATGTTTTAGGACCTTGTCTTCATACCCCTAACTTTAATTAGTCCTTTAAATAGTCTTAGGCCTTTAATTATGTTTATAATATCTCTCACACACTTCTACCTCATATCTCTTTACCCTAAAACTGGATTGATCTCTCAAATAGGCCTGTAGGTGATGTATAAAAGAGTCACGACTACATTCCTTGGTTTTAGGGCTTCACCATGTCATCACTATCTTTTTAAAAGTTCATGAAATTATTTTAGGTACCATCTAGGTTCAATTACCTCTCACATAAACATTTACAAGCTATCTTTACTAGACATGCCCTTGCTCACTTGTACATAGTACTATATGAACTTGTAGGTGTCCTTAAGAAGGTCTCTTGACTATGTTTTGGAGTTTCAGATATCACTCCTAACTTTGATATTATTAAATGGTGTATGAACCTATTTTAATCTCAAATTAGGTTTCAATACTTTCAAACACCTTAAATTCCCCTTCATTATGTGCATTTCACCCTACACCTTCAAGAAATGGTTGTAGGTGCTCATTTGGGGATTTTCTTACCTTATGAATTAGATTCCAATCATGTCAAAGATACATTCATCTCTAAGACAAAAATAAAAATTCATTAGATTATCTCTCCCATCATAACATAATCACATAATAAGAGACCTAGATAAGTTTGATGTAAGTGGACATCTCATGATTTTTTACATGTTGTGAGCAGTAGACATTTCCAATATCTCTTACCATTCTTATGGATATGAAGACTACTATCTTAGATACTTTTTATATCCTTGTTTTCATGAGAGAGTCACTTTACCTGATATTCCACCTTTCTTAATCAAAATAAAATCATACCCCAGTTATAAGTGATCTTCCCTCTAGGTTGAATGTAGGTAATTCTTGACTATGTATGGAGTTAGGACTATATTTCTTGTGTCTAAGAAACTTATTATATATTAATATCATTAAAAAATATAAGAATAATCATTTTTCATCTCTAACACCCATATCATCCATCATAAAATCATGACCACTATCAAACTTTCAACTTCTTGATAAGACTACCTATGTTTAGCACTAACTGTAGGTTCTTATTAGGGCTAGGACTATGTGTTGGGTTTTGAATCTAGTATCTTTGTTTTCTATTGATTCCTAAAGATACCTAAACCATAAAGAACTCCATCCAAAGTATATAGGGTCTATATACTTCTTGTGACACTTTAAATCCAACTTGTCACTTGCTCTCAAGGACACAGTACTATACACTCTTATAAATGGTCATTTGACTATCAACTCATATAATTGATTCCCTTAACTATCAATAACCTGGTAAGTGACTTATTTAATCTTTAAGGGTTTTCAATAATATTTGAATCTACATTGTAGTTGAATCGTTATGTGTGAGACTCCCTTGAGTTGGTTGAATGTTGATTAAGGCCAAAATGAGGACCTACAAGCTTGAGGCATGTAGGTCTCATTTACTTGGTTTAGGGATTTAATAGAGTCACTTCTTGAGATATGAGATTTCTAAACCTTCAAAATCCTTAAAAACATATTACATCACTCCTTATCACTTTTGTAAGACTACAAATCTTCTAACCAAGTCTTGTGCCATCCTCAACTCATCTTATAGTCCTTTACAAACTATATACAATAATCTTATGCATAAGCCATGTGAGTAGAGAATTGGATATTTTATTTAGTTAAAATAAAATTATTAGTGTTAGTGTGGTATATATAGATAATTACATACATGAATATATGTATTAGGCCTCTTTATGACTCGTGAACATCTTCCATTTACTCTTATAGTTCATACAACATACAATTGAAGGAAACAAATATGAATATTATTGGAAAGTATGAATATGGGATACTATATTGATATATTTATACATATAATGGTTAAACATCATCCCCAAACCATATTCCATGATCTATCACTAGTATGTATGCCAAAATAATAGTCAAACCTCCAGTAGACTGTTCAAACATAAATTATGTTCCCAAAAGCAATTACACTTGAAGAATATGGACCAAAACACATATGAGACAAAATAACAATGAATTCCATGAGATTTAGATATGACCCATGATTTAAAAATCAATATGAACCTCTGAGAATCACCAACATGTAAAGGAAACTAGAAATTGTAGTAGGATTTTCTGAAAGACCTTATACACCAAGACATTCTTATTCCAAATGAAATAATCTCATATAAATTATTTGATTTACTAAAAAACAATTATAATGAGATCCAATGCCTATAAAAAACACCCTAAAAATCATTACCCTCCATTTATTTTTTAACTTGATAAATAAGTGCAAGAATAGACCCCTCTTGGATGAATAGGCCATAGTGACCTATTTTCACTCTTAACAATTGTCTATAAATAAAAAGACACCAATATGGAAAAAAATTACACTAATTTCAAAATTAATATGACCCTTAAAAATTTAAAAAGTTTCATTTCCTACCTCTTTCTTCTTTGTCCATATTGATCACTTAAAAACTACCCTTATAGAGATACCAAGGATGTTGATATGAGAGACAAATTAGTTTAATTCATTCCGAGACTTTAAACCTCTTGAAAATTATTTTTTTGAAATTTTCATGGACAAATAATGTCTTAAATATGTTTGAACCTTTATTTCAGCCTTAGAAACTATAAGGATGGCCTCAAAATAGGCCTCTTGGCACTAAAACTACTAGAATCACTTGAGAAGCATATGAAAAATGTTCAAAAATATATCCATTAGATCTTTTCAAGCTTGAGAAAGTACACCATGTCCTAACAAGTAAAATTACAATGGTAGGGATGGAAATTTGACCTATGAGGTCAAAAATGTCAATATTTTGATGATTTAATGAGGAATCATGCCTGTTATGCTTGAGAACTTGATTTGGGTAACAATTCAAGTGACAATTCAGGTGACAATTCCACCCCAAATGATGACAAAATTTATAGGAGCCATAAATTTTTCACCATATCTCCAATTGACTCATCATTTGAACCATTGGAAAGATAAGAATGAGGAGAATGTGGTGAGATGGCATTGAGCTTTTATTAAAGGATTTGGCCCCCAAAAACCCAATGGAAGTGCCCCAAATTTCAATTTTAGTAGTGTAGTCTAAAAATAGTTTCTAAAAATAGTAATTCCTCAAATTATGTATTCTTTTAAATCATGGAAGTAAAACCACTTAATATCCCTCGAGATTGGTGACCTTCCACATCCTCCCCCTACTTTAAAAATGTGTACAAATGAAGATGTAACCTAAAATGGAAATTAGACATTTCTTCCCAGAGATTAGCATATAGGTGTATTGCGATCTTGAGTAATAAAACATCTCTTCTCAGGTAATTCATTATTACTATGTTATTTTTGTGTTCTTTAAATATTTGTCAACCAAAACTTCTAAGTTTTGGATCCTAACTAGACCATTAACATCTATTTAAATCTTGTAATATCACTCTTACACTCTAAAACAATCATAATAAATGACCAAAAAAACTCTTGACTCAAGATAAGACATCTTATTTTCCTCAAAGACAAGAGAGGAAAAGATAAAAAAATCAAATAAAATAGATTAACAAAATACATGTGCTAGAAAAGCACTTATTTAAACAAAATGTAAGCAAACTAATGTGCTTGATAACACTTAGAGGAAAGATAAACTAAATAAAATTAACCTTTACAGAATCTTCCTCTAGGATCAAAAGGAAAATTTTCTATATCACTTACTTTAGATAATGAACAAGAACATGAGACAAGATGCTTCTTGTACTTTTTATTTATAGAGCTCATCTACTTTATAATTGGAAATCCTCTTGATAAAATTTTAAGTGAAACAACATCATTAAACCAATCACCTATGAAGACATATTAATATTTTACTTCAGGATATTTCTCATAGTTATTTTCAATTACAACCTCATCAACTGATACCTAATATAGGCATTATCTTTGAGTCTCTATGGCATCTTGAGTGACCTCATACTTATTATTATCTATTACAATTTCATCAATCTATTTGAGGAGATTTAAATATTTAATATAATATAAATCATGGTCTTGAATATGTGTTTCTTGATCAACCTTATCATGATCATGATCTCTAATGGGTAACATATCCTTACAAAGGTATTCAATCTCTTGCAGAGACTCAATGTACAACTACCAATCATCCTTTTATTCCTCACTTTGATCAATCTAAATGATATAAAAATGAATGATATCTTGATCCTTCTAAAGTGGAGGGATATCAAGAATGTCAAATGTTAAAACATGTTATGATTGGGAAATAACCAGCTCAAGGTCATGATTTGAGCTTGTACCATTTCATGGAAATCTTCCACATCAAGACTAGCTTTGTCATGCACACTTTAGGTACCATGAGGGTTATTTATTTTTATTTCAATTTCAATGAGATCTTAAAAATCATCAAGAGTTTCTAAAAATAACTTCTCTTAATCATTTATGACCTATTTTTCATGGTCTTCAAACACACCAAAAGGGAGTTCTTGAAACAAATCAACACTTCCTTACCTTCTGTTGTAAGTTCATCATATTTTTTAAAGGCTAAATCACCTTTTCTCTTACTAATTAGAGTTATAATGATGATTTCCAGTTCATGCATATTTGAAACATCCTATTCATGTTCTCCAATGATCTCATTTATATATGCAACTTCTTCTTCTATCCTCCATAAAACATGCTCCTCTTCAAGAAGGGATATGGTGGGATGGAAATGAATATGCTCATGAGTTTTCTTGGGGATGGTGGAAAAATGTAGTAATACTTAGAGAGAGATAAAGTTAAGTTTTCATATTATTGATTAATCCTTGTTAACAACCACCTCAATTTTCTTATAATCTTCTTGAGGTTCTATCTCAGCTACCACTTCATTTGTAACCTACTCAACTAGGACCTCTATCTTGTCTTGAAAGTATTCTTGGACCATCCTCCAATATGTAATAACATTAGGCTCTTGAGGAATTGGAAATTGGGCTTGAATAGGAATAAGGCCTTCTTTAGGCTCAAACTCTATAACATTCACCTCCTCCTATTTATTCCAAGACTTAACGACTTGGTTCCAAGGTAGGACTTTGAAACTAGTAGGTTCACTTAGAGGTTGAATTATCTATCTTAAATGCTCCATCTAAGAATATTAAATGAATTCATGAGGACAAGGAGCATAAAATGGTTGATATGGTAAATAATAGGGTTCTTGAGTGATGGGAGGAGATTCATCCAAAATACTTGACATGGCATAACTGAGAGTAATAGCACAAGAAGGCCTCTAAGATGGTATAATCTTGTTATCTTGAGGAAGAGTAGGTGTAGATGGAACAAATATTGGAACACATGAATTATAGATCATGGGTAGGAAGAGATGGATGAGGTACTTTGGGTTAGATATCTTGATTCTCGCATCTCACTAACCTATCAATCCACCATTATAACATAGTTCTCATTTCAGACAATTCATAAGTCATAACATAATATTTCTCCTCTCAAAATACAACCCACATATCTATCAACATATATACTATCTTCCTCATATTCTTTATGAGGTGAAAAGGTATCACATCTAACTCTTTATCCCACACTCTCATCACCCCTTCATACTTTAATATATTTGGCCTAAATTCAAATAGGGATATGGTATGGGAGACATGATTATGAGTTAGAAATGGATTAGGAAAAGGTGAGTATGAAAAATTTAAGTCTTGACAAGGCTACTAAGATACATAATTTGGGTCATCGTGAGGCTAATAAGGATCACTATAAATTTGATAACGATCATACTACTGATAAGGATCATCATAGGAATAATAAGGGTTACCATACTACTGCTAAGGCTCATCAACTTACATGAAATTACCATTTTGTTCAAAGTGATTCATAACAAAAACATCAATATGGGTCAATTAAGATACACATACCTAGAAACTGTGCTTGGGATATTATAACCACTTGATATAACTTGAAGATGCCATTGTTGTTTTAAATTCCTCTAAAGTTTGATTAGTATAAGAGAAACACCAATAATCCTTCCACTCCTTTGGATGTGTGTCCCATTTGGTATGCCAAAAACTATTGATTACTAGACTTGCACCCTTTTTAAGGTAGTTTTAGGCCTTCATAGTCTAAAGTAACATGGAAATAATCATAGGATATGGGTGTCTTAATAGATGGATTGAATATCTATATTTAAAGGGATAGTTCTACTTTATGTATTAGTTATGATCTATACTCTACACTACCAAATTCAAAGGGAAAATAAAATAAGGTAAACTAAAATGAAAATGTATTTAACTAGGGTGATACACCAAAAAGTGACCTCTAATTATGTGGTATGCACTAAGAAGGTTGAATAAGAACATAAACCTGATTGCACTTCTCAAATGAAAGCCTCCAAAAATCAATGTTTCACAAAGAGGCTCAGGTTGAAGCATGATCTAAGGTAGCTAATCAATAGGTATATCAAGGACACTAAATAAATATCACACTTTTGATAAATATAAGATTATTAGAGCACACTATGAAACCTCTAAGTATAATCCAACATCTTAAAATAGGTAAGGAGGAAAGAAAAAAATGAAAGGAATTTTGTACTATAATTTTTACTCATCAAAAAACCATGAAAATATACTAAACTCAAGCTTTGAGGAGGCATGAATTCAGTCTTATTCATTGAAAATAGGCATGCACAAAGTGTGTTTTTTGAGCATGGCCTTGACATAACTCAGGCTAAGGATTGTTTCAAATTCCAAAAATTGGCTTATGTATATATATATATATATATATATATATATATATATATATATATAGAGAGAGAGAGAGAGAGAGAGAGAGCCACATAGTTAGGAAATGTAACCTTTACTTAGTCTTCCTCAATTCCAATGTAGTATATCTTGATTATCTCTTTTCCACATTTGTAAAATTTCATAGAGGTTGAGGTGAGACAAGTTTTTAATATTTTAAGGAGTCTTTGGGTATTGATAAATGATGTTTGACCAACATAAGCTCCTAAATCTTTGCTTGCACACCCCTATATACTTACTCAAAAAGTCATTTCCTTGAAAATAGGACTTAAATGCTTCATAAATTCTTCATTAATATATCATTTGAAAAAACTTCCCATTATTTATGAGGTCACTCCATCATTATTAGGTTGTTAGCATCTCTTTGAGTGCAAATTTGACTCCTTCAACACACTAGGCGTTGGAAGGAGAGACGGGATTTTAGAGACTTGAGACCTTTTCAAACCTTTCCCAACTTCTTCAATCTGATTATTTACCTTTACCTTCCCTATATTTGGCATGGATAATATGAATTATCTTTTAAATTTTTTATTAGAAGCTTTATACAATGATGTAGTATTTTGACTCCTTTGAAAGCTCATCTTCAACATGGCATAAAAGGGAAAAGTTGAGTTTATCCTCAATACTAAAAAATATTCCATATATGGTCTCCCAATATCATAATATACCTTAAATAAGACATTTTAATTAATCAAACACTTAAATATACTTGGTTTTACACCAAAACCTTGAATTTCTTCTCAAAGTCTTATATCCCTCTTAATAGGTAAAGCTCGTTATCTATAATAATTTAGAGATGACTATGGAAATATGAGAATACTTTTAGATACCCATTAATATATTACATCTTCACACAAAATTTGGTGATTATATTATGAGTGTAAGTATACTTCCTAGCTAATTTTCTCTCCCAAATTAGGCCTAATTAACCCTCCTAAGCTTAGAAAGTAGAAATCTTGCTAATTATAGATCCCACACATGTGAAACTCTATAAAAGTGTTTGATTAAATTTTAACATACCATAAAAAAACTCCATGTTAATTTTGGTATCTTTTTATCACCTCTAAAATATCCCATGAATTTATTTTGACTTTAATATCTAGGATACATCACAAATTACATCATCTAATTATTTGGAAGTTTTCCCCTTCTTAGAACACCAAAAAACACAAAAAACATGAAAAAATAGGGTATTTTTAGCAATACATCTAAGTTATTTCAGAATCAAATTACATGTTCAAAAATCCTTAGATCCCTTAACAACATCCAAGAGGTTTCAGGATCAAACTATGTCATTATATGTGCATTTGAGGTCTTTTTTCACGACTTGTCACTATCAGGGTTTAAGAGAGGTTTAATACCTATTTGGGGTCTTAAGGATTTTTCATAAAGAAAAATCCACAAAATTAAATCCTTCCACTTGGAAAACTATCTTTACTAACCTCCTCAGCTGCCCCAATTGTATTAGCTCCCAATTAAATGTATGAATATGGTATGAGTATGTAAAGTTGATCCTTGAATGGCTTGCTTAGCATCCTTGAGCTTTGAGAGAGGTATAATTTGAGTTTTGGGTATCATAAATCAATTTAATTTCTATGAGGAGTTCATACACATTTAAAAATTACCCTCTATAATTTTACATGATCTAGTAGTGTTCATCACTCCTCTTTATACTCATGGTGTACTAGTTAGGGTATATGGGGTTTAGAGCATATCTCCTTCTCATTAGCCCTCAAGGGAATCTAAGTTGAATCCTTAGGTCCATTTCCTATTTTAGGTGTATGGAAACCCTCTCCATGATTTTTTACTACATCAATATCCATTTATGATGTATGGAAACTTGTTTTATGCTTTGAGACCAAATGGACCCACTTGGTCTCAAGACTGCCTTTTACCAATGGAATGGGCAAGGTTTGAGACAAAAAAATAGGTATATCCACTAATTTTATGGAATTTAAATGATAATTAATGCATCATTCTACTCATTATCACCATTTTTACTATTTTTCAAAGCATAATCATGCTTATAAAGGCCTCAACACACCATTTTACCTTATGAATGGCTAGGTCTGCTTTGTGCAGGGTTTCCTCATTAAGTCTACACTAGGATTTTTGACCTTCTCACCTTTACATCATATTATAGGTATGAAAATATTTTTATTCATTATTTTAAAAAATCACCAAGTAACCTTCATCCTTCTAGACCCTTTCCTAGTCCTCACCTTTCTCAAAATAATAAAAACACTCATAAGGAGTAGGTGGAGCTATAATTTATCTCTTGATTGAATATGGAGATTAGGACATCAGGTTGATCAACCACATAAAATTAATTTTATATCAAAATGACATTATGAATATTTTTAGTTTGAGTTAGACCACATAAATCTTGCCTTATATCTTTTGTTTCCTTCTTAGGCTTAGGACTAACCTATCTATGTATGCATGTAGGTGAATTTAGAGGGTCTTGACTATGCTTTTTGTGTTCTAAGAACTCATCTTCATACACAACTTTAAATATTACTTTAAATGGTTTGAAGACTTTAATTAGGTTTATAATTATCTCACATACCTACACCTCATATCTCTTTACCTTGAAACTAGGTTGATCTCTCCAATAGGCCTATAGATGATGTATAAGAGAGTCGTGACTGCATACCTTGGTTTTAGGCATTCAACATGTCATCACTAACTTCCTCAAAGTTAATGAACTTAGTTTATGTTCCATATAGTTTCAATTACCTCTCTCAGACACCTCTATCATGCTTCTTCACTAAACTTGTCCTTACTCACTTGTACACAATATTTTATGAACCTATAGGTGACCTTAAGAGGGCCTCTTGACTATGTTTTGGATTTTTAGATCTCACTCCTACCTCTAATATTATTCAATGGTTATGAACCTATTTGAATCTCAAATTAGTTTTCAATACTTTCAAACACCTTAAATGCCCCTTCATTGTGTGCATTTCAACCTACACCTTCAACAACATGGCTATAAGTGTTCATTTGGGGCTTTTTTTACCTTATGAATTAGATTCCAATCATGTCAATGAGACTTTATTGTCTAATAAAAAAGTAAAAATTCATAAGAGTCTTTATTCCATCATAACACAATAACATAATGATAAACATAGATAATCTCCATGTAAGTGGACATATCATGATTATTTACATGTTGTGAGTAGTAGATCTTTCCCAAAGCTCTTACACTTCTTGTGGATATGAAGACTACTATCCTAGATCATTTTTCTATACTTATTTTCTTGAGATACATACTTTACCTTATATTCCACCTTTCTCAATCAAAATAAATGTATAGCCTAGTTGTAGATGCTCTTCCCTCTAAGATTAATGTAGGTAATTCTTAACTGTGTATGGAATTAGGACTGTATTTATTTGTCTATGAAACTTATTATAAATTTTTAACCTTATAAACTATAATATCCATAATTTTTCCTCTCTAAAACCCATATAATCCATCATTAAATCATGATCCTTATCAAAATTTAAATTTTTTGATAAGACTACCTATGTATAGCACTACATGTAGGTGCTTGTTAGGGCTATAACTATGTGTTGGGTTTTGAATCTAGTCTCTTTATTTACAATTGATTTTTTAGGATACCAAAAACACAAGAAAATTTCTCCAAAGTCTATAGGGTTTGTATTCTTATTATGAAATTTTCAATCCAACTTTTTAATTTCTCTCAAGGAAATAATATTGTACACACCTATAAATGGTCATTTGATTGTCAACTCAGCTTCTTGATTTCTTTGAATGTCAACAACTTGTAAGTGACTTAGATTATTTTCATGGGTTTTTAACACTATTTTCACTTGCATTGTAGTTGAATCCCCATGTGTGAGACTCCCTTGAGTTTTTGAATGTTGATTAAGGTCCAAAATTAGGACCTATAAGCTAGAGGCTTGTAGGTCTCATTTACTTGATTTAGGGCTTTAATAGAGTCACTTCCTAAGTTATGAGTTTATAAACATTTCAAATAATTACACACATCTTATATCACTCCTTATCACTTCTCCAAGACTATAGATATTCTAACCAAGTCTAATGTCATCCTTAACTCACCTTACAGTCTTGTACAGACTATATACAATCATCTTAAGCATAAGCCTTATTAGTAAATAATTAGATATTCTAATCAGTTGGAAGAAACTCGGTGGTGGAAGTGAGTTATTTATAGATAATTTCATAAATGAAGATATGTACTAGGCCTATTCATGACTCCTAAACATATTCCATATATTCTTATAGTTTATAAAACATTCAATTGAAGGAAATAACTATGAATGTTATTAGAAAGTATCCATATGGGCTCTTATCTTGATATCTCTATAATTAAAATGGTGAAACATCATCACAAAACCATATTTATGATGTATCACTATTATTTACTCCATAATAATAGTCAAACCTCTAGTAGATTATTCAAACATAAACTATGTTCCCAAAAATAAGTACACTTCAAGAGTATAGACCAAAACACATTTGAGACAAAATAATAATTAACTACATAAAACTACATGATCTCCCATGAATTAAAAAAACACTAGAAACATTTGATAATTACTAGATGAAAAGGAAATAGGAACTTGTAGTAGGATTGAGTGAAAGATCTTATACACAAAGACATTATTCTTAAACATGAAATCACTTCATAATGATGAGTTGGATGATTAAACCACCATGAAAAAAATATGAAATATCTATAAAAAAAACCTCAAAATTATTCCTCTCCATCAATTTATAAACTAGAGAAACATGTGCAAGAAAATACCCCTCTTAGATGAATAGGACATAATGACCTACTATCACTCTTAAAGATTGTTCATAAAGAATAATCCACAAATATACAAATCAATTCCAATTATTTCAATAGTAATAGGACCCATAATAATTTCCAATGTTTTATCTCTTAACTCTCTCTCCTCTATCTATATCGAGCTCTTGAAAACTACCATTCTAGAAATGCTCAGGAGGTCAATATAAAATATGAATTATTTTTCCTCATTTTAAGACTTAAACCTATTAAATATAATTTTTTAAAAATTTTCATGGAAAAAAAGGGTTCTTAATATTATTTAATATGAATTTCACCTTCAAGAACTATATAGATGGCCTTAAAATAGACCTTTGGCACTAAAATTGCTAGAATCACTTGAGAAACCTATTGAAAATACTTAAAAATATATCCATTAGATATTATTAGGATTGAAAAAGTAAACCATGTATTTAAAATAAAATTTTAAATTGATAGGGGTGATAATTTGACATATGAGGTCAAAATTATCAATAATGACCTAGTCCTAAAATAAAACCAAAAGTATACCAATGTTGCTCATGAAAATAAGGGAAATTTTGAGTCTAATTAGATTGGACCATTCATCATCATAGCTAAATATGAATATATGGTATATATATATATTGGATAAAATATATGGAGAAGAGATTGATGAACCCATGACTATTATGCATCTAAAGCATTTTAACACTTGATTTGCTTGAACATTGTCTATGAGGACCCCTACTTGGGTCATGACCTAAAACCACCATCCCTTCATCCCACTTATAATTGATTAAATACATATTAATCTTATTTACCCTTCATATTAGCAATAATAATCTTTATTTTGATTCACAAGTACAAAATATAATTTCAAATGCCATATTTTAGAGAAAGTTTCAAGTAGATTATGCAGGTTTGGTCACCATCAAAACATCTATGATAGGTAGTATCTCAAAGTATATTATGAATGATTTCCCTAGATGATGGTATTTTAATTACATATTTTTTCTCTTGTTAAATATTATACCACTTATTTCATTCATGTGCCATTCCTATTTTTCACCTTGATGATGATTCATAGTAACTTCCATTGTATGTTTAACTACATTAACCTAAGGTCCATTTGTATTATGTAGGTAGTTCTTAGTTTTTAAGGAAAGCTCAATCACCCCTAATTCATTCTATCACTATTTTAAGAGTAACCTAAGACACAGTCTTACCATATTTTAAGAAACTTAAGCCATGCTTTCAATATTTTTTAATTAACCTATATCATGTTGTCACCATTTTATGAATTAAAACATTATGCATCTCATAATCCTCCATTGAGTTGAGATGCCAAGAAACCCAAAATATTTAAAACCATATAAAAAACCCTAAATTTTTTAAAATCCAAAAAGTAACCTAGAAACCAAAAAAGTTCATAAAAGGGATTAAAATCTCCATGAGAGATATTAAACCACAAAACCTTTGCTTACTTTGTCATCATATTAACTAATGGCCTTTGGCTTTGATCTAGATGGCACAATTTACTAAATTTACTATTGGGAACCCCTTATCCATCTATTATCCTTTCTAATTTACCTTTTCCATTTAATTTTCCCTGATTTACCTCAAAGGCTCTCATTATTTTGAAAGTGTACCTTTCTTATTTTTCCTCTATAAATCACATCTCTAACTTTTCATCATTTTTATTCTTTGCAACATCCCTAGGAGAATTAAATTAGGCCTAAATTCCATTGGAATATGTAAGTAGAATCCACTTACATGGGTAATTTGAAGATAGCTCAACCACCTCTTAATTTTAATTCTTTACCCCTACTTTCCATCCACTTTACCATCTTTCACTGTTAGTTATCCTCTAGAGTTCAGGGGTAGAGTTTCCAAGATTAATGCTTTAATTTAACACATGCAAAAATGATTCACTAATTGCTTATTTTATGGCATGTTTAAGTGTTTTTCAATGATTTTTTTTTTAAAATTATTCTTGGTGTGTTTCTTTGCTTTTATACATGAACAACAAGAGGATTTCAATTGATTTAATTTTTTCTTTGTCTTTGCTTGATTCTTTGCTTTATTTTTTGTTTCCTTATTTTGTTATCATGTAAAATCATTACATTTTTTTGGTATCTTCATCATCATGGTGATTCATGTCATGTATTTTTACTTGAGTCCATTTATTGGTATATATCTACATTACCATCATTATTTTGATCATTAATGCATTGTTGTCAAATTTTTTATGGGTCAAGGGTCAATCCTTATACATAATGTGGTCTATAAACCATGGTATTTTATGCCATGGTGTATATCATTAGGTGCTACATAAAAAATAAAGTGTTGTAAGTCTCAAAATCAATACTACAAAAATGATGTCCTTGTCTACTCTCATCCAACCAATTGATAAATTACATAATCATCATTTTTCAAAATTAAAATCTTGCCTAATGGTTTATCTCAATGAATCAATGATTACATCTACCTTGATAGATCACATTATTGTGATCAATCAATATCTCCCTCTTTGGGAACAATTCCATCATTTAGTCTTTTTTTATAATTCTAATCTCATAGATTTCTCATTATTTAGGCTATGTTAAAGTGTGCCACTTATTTTGGGATTTATCATTTTCACTTCCCCCCACTTTGGGGCTTATTTAGTTTTATTCCTATCAAACATTTGGACTCAAATCATGAGATCGTTATCTAAAGTAGTTTAATTTTAACTATGGTTTAATTTATCCCATTATTACTTCTTCCTCTCTTTTTTGAAGTCCTATCCATTTTAAATTATTCCCTAAATCTCCCCTGAAGGGGGCATCTAGGGATAATATATTGAGGTATTTTCTTAGTCTTGATATTAAGGCATTGATGTTGTCATTGATGTCAAAGTTAAGTTGAATGTCTTTCATGTCAACAGTCAGAATTGATGTCATGCTTACTGAAGTGATGTGTGACAAATAATCTTGGTCTCTTTCATTGAGAGAAAATTTGAAGGCAACCAAGTAAATTTTTTTAGTATTTATGATATTCATATATCATGTTCAAGATATAATTTAATCAGCTTTATTGAGCTCTAAGTATTGAGGAGCATATAAGGTATATTGAGTAGCCTAGTCTAGCTTTGTGAAGAATATGTACACATGATTCATGGTAAATATTTATTATTTGGGTTAGTAAAATAATGAGAAAGTGTGATAATATATTCTAAAAAATAGTAAGAGACAACAAAGCTTACTGATGAGTTTTAAGGTCTAGTGTTGAGGCTTAATCTTTACTTGAAAGACCTAGTGAATTGGCATATGTTTGGTAGCATGATGAGTTGAGACATTTGAGAAATTTCTAAGTAATTTTTTTAGTTTATGAGTAGGATATGATATAATATTACATGTGTATGAGGTTATTAATATATTTTAAGTGGTTTCAAGGCATGATCCTAGCCTAAGTATGACTGGGAGTATAAGTCCTAGTATGCAAAATGACCTATAATAGCCTAATGAGGGATAAAGATAATTTAAAAAGTTGTTAGAGACACTTAAATCATTTAAAAAGGTATGATAGGTCATTTTAATTGTGTGTACAAGTTTTTAATTCTATAACTAAATTAAAAAACATGAAAACCTATGATAAGTTCCCTATGTGCACAAAATGGGGTGTTACAAACCTAAAAAGAGATTTATTATACACGTTGGAATGTAAAATATTTACATAAGAGCATAATAACTTAATGGAATTTGTGGAAGGTCCTTATATTTACTATAATAACATTGTTTTTGAAGATGAGGGTCAACCCTTGATGAATGATTGCTAAGATGAGAAACTAATTAAAACCCTCTCAGAACCCTTATAATGATGCAATAGGAAAGATATAATAAGTTATATCTCATAATAGTCATATTGAAATATTTTTATGTTTATAACATGTAAATTAATATTCAAGGTTTCCTCAGATGGTTTTGGTATGACTTAATAGTGAGTAGAAGCTACAAAAAACCCCTTGTTTTTAGGAATTTTGATGTAACAAGTAGGGTTGACCAACTCAAAGCATGAAAATGGATGCAGGATGATGTGTAAGACTTATATTTAATTCCCATGAAATTTAATTATTATTATTATTTTTTTAAAAATTGTTAAACCTATCATGGATGTTGGCCTATCACTAAACAAGCCTCATGAGCAAAACAATGAGAATGACATTAGGAATTGGCTATAAAGGAATAGGTATGGATACTAATGCATTGGAACATTATTAAATAAATATCCCTAATATAATTTTTTTTTATAAGTGTTTATTATTCCTATACTCAAGCAAAAAGTTGTCATCAAACTAGTCTGTCTAACATAATGAAGTTTGTGAAGAGTGAAATAGTGATATTGGTATGTAAGACCAATATTGATATATGAAAATGCAATATACATTTTAATAGATGATATAATTATTATAAATTTTCACACAAACCCATTTTTATATCACATAAGTGTTCCCATATGTGTTCTATGACTTAATTTTCTTGACTGTGTTTTGGGTGTTACAAGCAACTTTCTATGTGTGTGTGAAAATGATGTTTTTGAGTCATTTTGCACTAATTTAGATGATAAAATACTATTTAATATGTTATAAATATCTCATATTATCATTTTAATTTATTTTTTCTCATTATAATTCCTTTCTCAAATATAGAGAGTCAAATGTTTTAAACTATTTGTTGGCAGTGTTTGGTGGTTCTAAGTAAGCCATCTATATGAGTGTTCTTGAGGAATTTTTTCTTATGTGGTGAGGAAAAAATAATTTGGGGATGTTTTTTAAGTCATTAATATACTATTATTATTATTTTCTATATATTTTATGTGTAAAATTTGTGTATCTAGTTCAATGTTTCAAGATAGACTTTCTGGCAATGAGAAGCCCTATTAACGAGTAAACATATTTAGATGGTTCAAGTAGTGGAAATAACCAGATGGCATTGGGTACACAAGGAGAGATTATGAGAGGTATATTAAATTTAAATATTAATTTTTTAATCTATTTGTGAAGTCTCAAAGAATTTAAAATAGGTTTAAGTGAAATGTGTGCTTAAGGAAGGCCTAATTGCATTAGGTCTCTATTAGGCCTAATTGTGGTTTTATCCCTTAAGGGTAATGACTAACCTATGTAATGTTTGTTTAAATTGTGAAACATGTTTAGTGATATATTTAAATAATAATCCAAGTATGGTTAGGTCCTTGCCTAACTAATATGATTATGGGAAAGAATCAAGTATAAAGTCAAGGCTTAATACACTTATTTTGACTAGATAGAGAATTGAGATAATTGAGTGAAGGATATAGATTTTTTGGATAATTGGTTGAGGGATTGAATATAATTAGATATCTAAGATTAATATTAAATTATTATCCAACTATGATTTTTTAGGTGTTGATCAAGGTCATTTGACATAATTATACCAAGGAGAGGGTTAATTGAGTGAGAAGGCCTAATAGGTTATTTGAGAGAGAAATAAGTGTGAGAAGAGAAATTATAGGAGATAATATTAAATTGAGTAATAAATAGGTGTCCAAGGGTGATCATATATTTAATATATCTAAGTTTGTTCTTGTTTTCCTAGGGGGTTGGAGCCTCATTTCATGTTGAAGCTTGCTAAATACACTAATTGAGTTGGTGTTTGACTAAGTGAGGGGTTTGTGCTCCTTGTGGGGTTGGTGCCTCACTAAAAGGTTGAATATTTTATTATAGTATATTAGTACAATTTTTTCATCAATGTATTTTATTCTCCTAGAGGGTTTCCCACATATATCTGATGTCCTTATATTGTTTGCTTTCATAGATGCTTATGTATGCTCTAATTAATGTATATAAGTGAATGAATTCTTCATTAATATTAAGTGAAATTTAAGGAATATTTTACTACAACTGATTCACCCCCCATGTCAATAAATGTACTTCCAACATAATCAATCACCCTTTAGAGCATGAATCTATTTTTATTGACTCATAATTTTATAAAATAAAAGAGTGAAGACATCATTCTTTAAGCATTACTAAATTTATTCTTAACAACTTTTTCATTATTTGAAAAGATGTTACTATGCCTAGTGTCTCGAAACACCTTCTCAAATAGAGGTAAAATGTAGACACTTCATTTTAATCACTTTTGTTTATAAACTACAATCAATATCAACTTTTCTTAACCACATGGCAATTTAACCATAAATCACCAATGAACCTAATTTAATTTCATAACTATAATTTTAACCCAAAATCACAATGAAATGTCCCTAATTGGTGAAATGGAGTGCATTACATCATTAATATTATCTAGCTCATCTTTAATTAAATCAACCATTTGCAAGTGTCTTAATAAGATAATTAAGTGAATACTTTATTGAAAACTAAAAATTACAAATTCTTCCATTATTCTAATTACTAATTCATCACCTTAATTAATTATCTTAATCATTACTTTAATGTTAAATTCCATGAATTTTTAATTATCCATTTTCATAAAATAAAAATTAAATTATTACATCACATAGGTGATGTCACTCAAGGAAGTCAATAGGAAATAAAAGGAGTGCAAGAAATATCTTACACCCCTCTTACACACTCTTCCTCTTACTCTTCTCTTACACACTCTAAGAGGACCAATGACTACACTTTTCTTCCAACATGCCTTCCACACTCCAAAAAGGTCTTACACGACATATATTACACACTCCATATGTGTGATCATGATTTTGAGGACTCATCCTCCACTGTTGATCTTGATCTCAATAATGGTTCAAAAACATCTAAAAATTATAAAAATGTGAGTGTCATTGGCCATTATAGACAATATTCTTCATGAAAACTTACTCTAATAAATTATATAAGGAGATTAAACTAATTCTCATGCCAATGCAAGACAATAATCAAGTGTAGATAAGGAATGGTGCTTACCACATGTGTAGTCAAGAATTTACAAAGAATCTATAGCCTACATGCTGAGCTCAACCTCTTCAAACTAGTTCACAAGTAAATATTTTAAGTAGGTATAAACATTGTTTTTAATCTTCTAATGTGCATTTATTTCTTATTTTCCACATAACTCAACCTATATATTAGGCTTGAGATGATATTTATTCAAGTTCATTTTATCTCATTTCCTAACGTGTTGACTAACCTCTCTTAGATTTCTAATCTAAAATTAGCATATCAACAGGGACTAACAAGGTAGTTTAGAAGTGGCTCACCTTCGATCTCTTCTTAATTCTCTCGTAGTGTGCCTTGGGAATTCTATGTTTATTTTAGGATTGGGAATATTTTTGATATAATTAGATTATAATTGTTTTAGGTCATGATGTCCAAGGATGAGACCTCATGCTACTAGGAGGTGGTGGGTCCCATGTCTTCCTTATAAATATTGTTTTGTATTATTTATTAAAGGGTTAATTTATTGTAATAAAACACTCTCAGATTAATGCAATTTTTTTTGTTTAATGTGTCTGGTTTTCATGGATGTCTAACACACTCTATCTACTTTAACAGATGAATAATAATTCTTATGAACTATAATTTTTTCTCTTATAAAAAATTATACATTAATTAGGATGGGTTTTCCATTATTCTAGTTAAGCTCTCTAATAATTTTGCTTTATTTGGAATCTGTAAGGACCTATGTGCGATTAGTTACATGTATGAATGAAATTATTCATAAAAGGATATCTGAACTAGGAATTTACCCTTCTCCTTAGGATTTTTTGATGTGTGACTAGAGCCTAAACCTTCATGAAACTCAACATCCAATAGTATAACTATAGATGGGCACATTTTTAGTTCTTGAAAGCATTTGTGTTACCACTCATCTAGAGAGGCTCGTTTATAGCATACTCTTTCTCAAATTTTTTATATTTGTTTGTTACCAAGTGATCCTTCCCCTTTAATTTATAAAAAGTGAAGTGAAACAAAGTAGGGCTTGGTTATAAAAATATTTTTTAATTAGTCTCGTTAGTGATAAAGAAGTTATGCATCAATGAGAGAACATGAATTGGATCTTCGATGGTAACACTATATCTCTTGGACATATTCCAATCAAGTTAGTTAAAGGATGACAATAATAGTAATGTGTACCCTGTATTATCTCATCAAAAATCCTAAAATAATAATACAAAATTCCCTTATTGTTCCCCAAGCTTGTTTAATATATATAACTTCATATATGCATTTGTGAGAACAAGATATTAAAAAAAACAACACAAAATCTTCTCCAAGTTATTCAATATTTGGAAGATAAGGTTAAAAATATTGAAAAAAATGCTTTGAAATAAACTTGTGCTATTGATTCAAAATATGTCTTACATAATACTCTACAACTTGAGATTTATTTACACCCTTTGACAACTAGTTTTGTTTCACCCAAGTTCACAATTTATGATGGAAAGGGTGATCCTAAATAAAGTAGTTTATCTTTCTATACAACATTCTTTGATTATTCTTAAAATGATAAAATATTTACCTAATTATTTACAAGAAGCAAAAATCACTATGCTTTAAGATAGTTTGATGATTTGCCACTTTAATCAATGAAAGCATTTAAACCCCTAGTGGATCAGTTTATAACAAATTTTAATATCAATATCACTAAAAATATGGCATATGCATAAATTTCTAAGATCAAACAAGGAACCAATGAACCTATTAATGAATATGTTTTTAGGTATAGAATAAGGTTGGAGAAAGTGACAAATCCAATGATAGATTCAGAGCTTCACAAAATATTTAAGTAAATTATGCATGCCCCACTACATGAGTTCATTGACTTCAATAAGTTCAAATATTTTGATGATGTCAAAAAAAATTGAGATCATGAAATGAAACATATTTTATTGAACAAAATTTAAGTATGTATAAAACATATTGACTACATCTACTATTAAGTTTCATATCCAACCAAGCTACAAGGTAAAACCTACATACCTAAAAAGAAATCAACCACAAAAGTTAATGCAATTTGAAAAAAACCAAATTAGATCATCTTTACTAGTACACCTAAGAGATAATTTGCATGATTACTCAATCCCCTAGTTTTGTTACTTAATAATATTATGGAGTGTCATCTCATATCTCTCCATCCTCCTATATAGCTTGATATGAGTCAACCTCTACCAAAACGATAGGATGTTAATACGCATTGTGACAAACATCAAGGTGTCAAGGATTTAAAAAATAGATGTTATATCTTGAAACATAATATATAATAAATTATTAATAATTATCATATTACCTTTGATGATCCTTTAGAGGATTCAAGGTTGTATGCACCTAAATCTTCTCACCCTAATAATTCTACTAATTTCACTAATTTAACTTATAACTATATTGCCTAGCTAGTTAACTAATATCCTATTTCATATTACCTACATCCCATAAACCTTATTATACCCTTGAAACCAATTTTAACCATCATTATTCTACTATATAATCATACTTATCTACTAACCTACCCATTAACCAACTTACCAATTTAAAAATACATTTTATTTACCTACCCATCTACCACCCTACTAAACTAGTTATTCTTACATCCCTACTCCGTAATAGAGTTTCTACAATTAGATAATTCTATAATATCCTCTAATTTAACCCTTACCCTTTAGAATCCTCTGTTATAGAGGTTTCTAAGGAATTAAAAATTCCTTGGCCATTGATCTCAATGGCTCAAAATTAAATTTGAGCCATTGATTTTACCTCCCATGGAAAAATTCAATCCCTCCATGAAAACTAACTTATAAATATTGAATCCAACATGATAAATTGATACCATAAGCATCCTTCTTGCATTATCCAAGAATTCATATAGCCTTGTCAAAGCCATTATCAAACTAAGAATCCATTGAAGTCATTAGGAAGCATAATCAAGTAATCCAACAATCGTCTTATTTTTCACTCCAACCAGTTTGGAAATATTGGAGGGGAGTTACAAGAGGTAAAATAATGGTAAGTGAGCCCATTACAAGTATATTATTTATTATTTATCCTCTCTATTTGATGTTGTTTGCATTTTGGGTTTTATTACTAAAAATAGTAATATAGAGAGAATCCAAAATTACTATTATGTTTTGGCAACCATGGTGGGACATACTCCCTAATCTAACATCTTGAGCTTGTTAAGTGATTTAGAAGATTTAAGGTATAACTAGATGAAAAAAAGGCCACATTTTGAAAAAATACATCACTTATAGGATAGTTATGACTTTGAACTGGTATTTATGGTATTACAATTATAAAATTGAAAGAATTTAAGCAGTATTAAATTAACCTCAAATTTAACCACTAATAGTCTCTAGTCTTGATAGGTTGTTACCTTCATAAAATATCACTACTTCAAATTAGTGACTTTCCTTGGTAATCATAACATTATATGTAGAGTTATAGTTTTACAAAGTATATGGGTTGACTTAACATCACCATTTTTCATCTATTGTTAACCCTTGTGTAGTCATTTTACTCCATTTATACTGCCTAGAAGTGGTTCTTCATCTACTTTGTGCAATAAAAAGTAGGGTCAACCAATAATTTGATTGTTTTTAGCTAAATCACAATATCATAACTCTTAGACTCATAATTTTGACTTGGTAATTGTAATATCACCATTACAAGTTGTGGTATTACCACTTCTATTTAAATAGGTAAAAATATATCCTAATAGTCTCTTATATGCATTTAAAAGTTATTCATTCTCTATTCAATAATCATATAATCTATTTAACAAGCCAATATGATTGTTTTGGATAGAATTTTTTTGAGTTTTGTGAGCATGAGTTCTTTTTAACTGTGTTTCTTAAAGGGGTATTGCTAAGATTATTGTGGATAGGTTGACAGAAAGAAGAGATATAGAAAAAATCATTTTCAAACTAAAAAGGTGAATAATTAACCCCTTTTGTTCCTTAGACACAATACCGCCAATTTCATAGTGGCAACATTACATAATAATCTATGATTTTGCTTTATTAATAGCGATATTTTAATATAACCATATAAGGAAATAGTCTAGTTTACTATTTAATTATTTAGCTAGTCACATAGGGTTGGGGGGTGTAGTTAGTTGGTTGGGTATTTCCATTACAGCTCTGCCCATTAGTGTTCAAGTCCCCCACCGGCCCCGTGGTACCGGTATTAGTCGTGTCTAGCTAGCGGTGACGGTCACGTTAAAAAGTTTACC